>PVIH01031836.1:0-10344 GCA_004025045.1 Sigmodon hispidus | reverse complement strand
TCTCTCCCCTTATCTATTCAATATAGTTCTCGAAGTTTTAGCTAAAGCAATAAGGGAACGAAAAGAGATTAAGGGGATACAAATTGGAAAAGAAGAAGTGAAGCTATCTCTATTTGCAGATGATATGATTGTATACATAAGTGACCCACAAAATTCTTCCAAGGAACTGCTACAGCTGATAAACACCTTCAGCAATGTACCAGGATACAAGATTAACTCAAAGAAATCCGTAGCCCTTCTATACACTAAAGATAGAAGAGCTGAAAAAGAAATAAGGGAAACATTGCCCTTCATTATAGTAGCAAATTGTATTAAATACCTTGGAGTAACTATAACCAAAGAAGTAACAGACCTATTTGACAAAAATTTTAAATCACTGAAGAAAGAAATTAAGAGGATATCAGAAAATGGAAAGCTCTCCCATGTTCCTGGATAGGTAGGATCAACATAGTAAAAATGGCAATTCTACCAAAGGCACTCTACAGATTCAATGCACTGCCTATCAAAATCCCAACACAATATTTCTTGGACCTTGAAAGAACAATACTCAATTTCATTTGGAATAACAGGAAAGCCAGGATTGCCAAAACAATTTTACTCAACAAAAGAACCTCAGGAGGTATCAACATCTCTGACTTCAAGTTATACTATAGAGCTATAGTAATAAAAACAGCCTGGTACTGGCATAAAAACAGACTTGTGGAACAATGGAATAGAATTGAGGATCCAGACATTAACCCAAAAACCTATGAACACCCTGATCTTCGACAAAGAGGCCCAAAACATTCAATGAAAAAAAGATAGTATATTTAACAAATGGTGTTGGCATAGCTGGATGGAAGTGTGTAGAAAAATGCAAATAGATCCGAGCCTGTCACCCTGCACAAAACTCAAATCCAAGTGGATCAAAGACCTCAACATAAACCCAGCCACTTTGAACTTGATAGAAAAGAAAGTGGGAAATACACTTCTACGAATTGGCATAGGCGACCACTTCCTAAATATAACACCAGTGGCACAGGCACTAAGACCAACAATCAATAAGTGGGATCTCCTGAAGCTAAGAAGCTTCTGTAAAGCCAAGGACACTGTCAATGGGACAAAACGCCAGCCTACAGAATGGGAAAAGATTTTCACCAACCCTACAAGTGACAGAGGACTGATCTCTAAGATATATAAAGAGCTCAAGAATCTAGAGCCCAAAACCTTGAATAACCCAATCAAACAATGGGGTACAGATCTAAAAAGGGAATTCTCATCAGAGGAATTACACATGGCTGAAAGGCACCTGAAAAAGTGCTCATCATCTTTAGCCATCAGAGAAATGCAAATCAAAACAACTTTGAGATACCACCTGACACCTGTTAGATTGGCTAAGATAAAAGCACAGATGACAGCCTATGTTGGAGAGGATGTAGATCAAGGGGAACACTACTCCATTGTTGGTGGGAGTGTAAGCTTGTTCAGCCACTTTTGAATGCAATATGGCGGTTTCTCAGAAAATTGAGAATCAATCACCCCAAGGACCCAGCAATACCACTTCTGGGTGTATACCCTAAAGATGCACAGTCACACTCCAAAGCCATTAGCGCAACTATGCTCATAGCAGTGTTATTTGTAATAGCAAGAACCTAGGAACAACCTAGATGTCCCTCAACTGAAGAATGGATTAACAAACTGTGGTACATCTACACAATGAAGTACTACTCAGCAGTAAGAAAAAAATTATATCCTAAAATTTTCAGGCAAGTGGATAGATTTGAAGAATATCCTCCTGAGCAAGGTATCACAAACTCAGAAAGATAAGCAGGGGATGTATTCACTCATTAATGGTCTCTAAACAAACTAACAAGAAAAAAGCAAAGCATGCCCAAGCTGCAAACCACAACCACTAAACAGCTTGGGATCAGAAACACCCTGGACTGACCCTTCGGATCCCACTACACCTATAGGAACACCTGACTCACTCTTGAGGGAGGGGGGACAAAACTGGATTTGCCAGAGTGGAGTCTGAACTAAGCATTATTCGATCAGTGGGACCATGGGACTGTCTGTAGCCTGCCCAGGGAGGGGATGGGGATTTGTGGAGAAGAAAAAATGACCTGATGTGGCGAGAGGGGGAAGGGACCTCGAATAAGGATATACAGGGATAGGAAAAAAATAAAATCCAGAGGGAAAACTGAACACAAAGTAATTTTATGTGTAGCAAATTATTTGCATTATCACCCTTGATAAGTCATGCTTATGATTTTTTTCTTTATAGTTATTGTTAACTTATCAGCACTTTAAATTCAATTTACTGTTTTTCTTGATAAATACAAAATTAAAAAAAAAAAGAAAATGGGATCCTATGATGTCTCAACCAAGCAATAAGCATTGCAGAGCCATGTAAAGTTACAAGCTACTTAAATCTCCATGTCTTAGTGTACTCATGTTAAAATTAGGAATATTAATGATATATTGATTCAGCAATTTCAGAAAAAAAATGAAATGAACAATGAGGATAAATAAGTTCTTGTAAAGTTTGGAGCATTGCTGAATGGGAACCACTTGTGTAGTACCTGTTAATGGCTATGTTAATAAAATCAGGTTTTTGGAAAAAAAAAGAAATATGATTTTATAGAAGAAAGTTTATTGGGTGCTTATAATTACAGATCATTAGAGTCTATTCCATTATAGGAAAGCAGCAGGCAAGTATAATGTTAGATCAGTAGCTAAGAGGTTACATTCTTATTTGCAAGTAGGAGGCAACCTAAGTAATAATTATATTAAATTACCTTATGTTTTTCCATAAGTGCTACCATTTCAGCTATTTTATGTTGGCATCGTAAATCAATTTCTTTCTGTAACTTTACTGCTTCATCAACTGTTGCTTTGGCTTTCTCAACCTATCAAATAAAAAAAAAGTGTTTCTTTTTATATACTGGGGCTGGACTTTATACCAATTAAACTTCCCCTTAAAAACAATTCAACTTAAAACAATTCAAGTTCCCCTTTAAAAGGCATATATTCTACTTACATAAAATATAAAACTCAAGCAGCAGAAAAGTAGAAACAAAATAAGTTTTAAAAAGTAGCACTTGTTTGGTTTATTTTAGTATGTTTCAAAAAGTAAAATGACTGTGTTGCAAATACTTTAATAATTGTTTGTTTGTTTGTTTGTTTTTCAAGAAAAGGTTTCTCTGTGTAGCTCTGGCTGTCCTGAAACTCACTCTATAGACCAGACTGGCTTGGAACTCAGGGATCTGCCTGTCTCTGCCTCCTAGAGTGTTGGAATTAAAGGCATGTGCCATAAACCCAGCAAAAGTACTTATTTTTTTATAGCTGATGAATAAACATTTTTAGTACAGTAAGTTCTTAACATATTTAGGTTTGTCTACCTCTCCCAAAAGTTTTTCTTCTGATATCTTTTTGACCTCAATTTGTTTCTGATAGTTGTCGGTCATTTCTTGAAATTTCTGTTTGGCACTTTCTAGTTCCAACTCTAATTTGTTTACCTATAAGTAAAGAAAGTAACATTAATTTTAATAAATTCCATAGATTACTCAAAAATATTCCATACTAATTTGTAGTTTTGTAAACCCTAAAAAAAATTCATGGAAATTATGGCTGAATCATTTTCTTACATTTTTCATATACTGAGTGAGATGTGTTTATCTTTCCCAGTCTATCTTGACTCTTAAAATATGAATTTGGTCTTGCCAAGCAATATAATAACAACAGTCACATATTTTTTTGTTTCAAAACATTTTACTTAAAAATTACAAGTAATTCTCCATTTAAAATTTGTACAAGCTTCCACTGATATGTTCTATCAAACTCTGTCAGCTTGAATTAGATTTTAAGTCCAACTTTGAGTAGCTTTCAGCCTTTCCTTCAAAGTGAAACATGTAAACATACTATATACATGAACTTACAAATACTAAGTCACTCGAAAAAAAATGGTCTACTATGTTTCATGAAGTGATAAGAGCAGCTGTAGGAAGCAAGCAAGAATAATAGAGAAAAATTCATGATGGCTAACCCACCCAGAAAGGATCTCATAAGCAACAATGTATTCCTTTGAAAGTATCTTAGAGTTTGCAGAGTAAACCTTGCAGTGCCTATACACATGGATCTAAATCAAGATATTTCATTTGGGGATGGAGAAATGGCTCAGCAGTTAAAAGCACCGTCTGCTCTTCCAGAGGACCGGGTTCGATTCCCAGCACCCACATGGCAGCTAACAACTGTCTGTAGTTCCAGTTACAGGCAAACACCAAGGCAAATAAATAAACAAATAAAGTTTAAAAAAAAATATTTCATTTGATTAAGATCAGCTAAGGTACAACTTTTGGGAAGGGGGGACAGGTTTTCTCTGTGTAACTTTGGAGCCTGTCCTGGAACTCACTCTGTAGACTAGGCTGGCCTGGAACTCACAGAGGTCTGCCTGCCTCTGCCACCTGAATGCTGGGCTTAAAGATATGTGCTACCACCACCCGGCATAGTACAACTTCTTTTCATAAAATCAGAAAAAGAAAAAAAAAACACCTAGGCAAATAAGATCTTTGACCATTGGCAGAACTAGGTGGATCTTTGGCACCTGTTGTGAGTGTATATCCAATCCAAGGTTCCTTTCTACTAAAATCCACAAACACATCCACGAATACACATGGTTTTATCATAACCAAAGGAGGTGAGGGCTTTTCTTACTGATATGGGTTCTTGCCCTGATGTCTTTGTTTCCAGGCTAGTACACATATTTAATTTTTAATGAGTTTCTTTTTCTTTTTTAAACTTCTTTTTTGTTATTTAGACAATGTCTCCCTGTATAGTTTTGGCTGTCTTGGCAACTTGCTATGTACATCATACTCTCCTCCTCACAGAGATACACCTGTCTCTGCTTCTGCCTCTGCCTACTGAGTGTTGGAATCAACGGATGTCCCACTATGAGTAGCCTTTAAATTTTTTCTTAGGATTTAAGTTGGTAAGCTTTAATTCATTTTTATGATAATCAATAACTATTCTCTGAAACCCCATGCATTAAAACAAAAAAGCATATTCTATGTTTTCTATAAAGAATGCTCTTAATTTTTTGCTTTCTTATATTTTATATATTATATATTTTTGCCTCAAATATAGTAATATCAAGAGAGACAAAGACCCCTGAATTAGCACCTACTCCCCAGATTCACTTTACTTGCTTTACAAGAGTTAAATTGTAACTAAGAAAATATGTCACAGCAGGAGACAAGAATTCCATCAGGAAAGCATAGGTAGTGTAACAGTGAACCAGAATGCATTCAATATCCATAAATCAACTATCAACTTTAAGGTACAGATATTACCAATATCAATACTGACTTCTCATTCTTCTTTGGTTTCCTCTACAGCCTCCTCAGTGCTACAATTATTCTTAATATTTATAAGATTGCTTTAGCACTTTTTAACATTTTATTTTTTAAATATTTTTTTTGTGTGAATTGGTGTTTTGCTGCATGTGTAACTGATTAAGGGAGTCATATCTTAGAATTACAAACAATTGTTAGCTGCCATGTGGATGCTGGAAATTGAACTCAGGTCCTCTGGAAGAACAATCAGTGCTCTTAACTACTGGGCCATCTTTCCAGACCATAAACATTTTATTATACTTATCTATTTATTTAGAGAATGGCAGAAGTGTGCCACCATGTACATGTGAAGGTCAGATGACAACTTGCATAAGTCAGTTATCTCTTTGTACCAACTGGACCCAACAATCTAACTCTGGTTGTCAGATTTAGTGGAAAATAGCTCTTAGCTAATGAGCCATCTTGCTAGACCAGAAAATATTATTTAATACTTTTTTTCTACCACTGTTTTATGTTTCCTCAAATACTATTTGGTTTTGGAGATTTTTTCATAGTATATGTATTTTTTCTCCTGTTTCTATTTTCATTCAAAGCCTGTACCAAATAGTTATGTGTATAAATATAGTTTGACATTTTCTCTGGATAATATTCTATTACATAAATATGTCACAAAATTGTTTATGTATTTAATTATCCTTAGATCCTTAACTAATTCTATGTTCTTATGAACATCTTATGGTATAAATGTGTAATAATTTTCTATGATACATTCTTAGATTGAAATAGCTGGATCACGGGCATGTTGTATGTTCAGCCTTACTATCAGATACTGTCATTATCTTCTTAAGCATTTAACAGTTTAAATTACCAACAGCACAGCCCCTAGAAATGGCTCAGTGGGTAAAGGAACTTACTGTGCAAGCACTGTAACTTGAATTTAATCCGCAGAACCCACATAACAGTGAAAGGAGAGAACCAATTGCACAAAATTTTTCTCTAACTTTAGCATGTGTGCTCTGCCACATATGTATACACATCACACACACACACACACACACCACACCACACATGATTTTTTAAAACTTTAAAAATAAATGAGTCTTTAATAGTAAAATGTGACTCCTGTCTGCTTCATGTACTCATCAAGAGCTTATAGTATCATACAAACATATTAAAAGGTAACTAGAAAATTGTGTTCTAACGCAAGATGTTATTAGAGATGAAGGTAACTTAATTTTCTATCATGTATAAGTACATAAAATATATACCAAATGTAAATAACAAGTTTCATCTTATGTAACAAAAAGTTTCACATTACTATAAAGCACAAAAAGACAAAAAATAAAAAACATAAAAAACACACAATAATGTTGCCTTACAACACTATGATCAAAAATCTTCTTAATGGACTATTTCACCCAAAAACTGTAAATACACCTAATCTAAAGGTATATGTTTACAAAACACTTGAGTTATCCTCAGGCCTCAAAACATAGACATACATGCATATGTGCACAGTCACATTAGACAAAGAAATTATTATGTACTATTTCATACAAATACATGCTGCAGCAAACAGTTACATTTGCTTCCCCATCCTTTGTGCTATTTAGACACTATAGACCTTACAAACTCTACAATGTCTAATTTTTTAAAAATGTTTTGACATTAGAATTACAATAGCTCTCCCTTCTCTTTCCTCCAAACCCCCCCATAGACTTCCCCACTCTCCTTCAAATTCATGGTCTCTTTGTCCACTGTCAATGGATTCATATGTGTTTGTATATGTATATTCACATTTACTTCTAAATATAACCTGTTCAGTCTGTATAATGTTCATTGTATGTATATTTTCAAGGTTGAACCCATGTGGCACTGGACAACCAATTAGTGGGGATTAACATGGAGAAGACTACCTCTTCCATTCCCAGCTTCCCTCAGTTGACTATATTTTTTTTGGTGTGGGGTTTAGGCCTCATAGGCTTTTCCCTATCCAATCTGGCATGTCCACTGTGGCATCTCTGTTTAGCTCACGACTTCATATGTATATATTCTGATGGTACTAGAAGACACGACCTCACAGCCACAGCAAATTTCCTAAACCGCTGGTTCTTACAATCTCTCTGCTCCCTCTTTCACACTGTTCCTTGACCGTTAGGGACTATATAGATACATGTTACAGGCCTTATAAACTCCACAATGCCCAATTTTATAAAATTTTAAGCAGGTATATATGTATATATATTAAAATTAAAGGAGAAAAGAAAAATATAGAATGTGGTATATTTTTGTATATTTAATATTTATCATTTTTAATGCTTTATATTATTCTGACTAATCTGCATTTCTGTTTAATATCACTTACTTCAGCCTCAAGAAATTCTTTCAACATTTCTTGGAGCATAGATCTTAATGTTATTTTTTTTCTGTGACCAAAATCCTATGATGATAGCCTATTTCTTGCAGCATTTTACATATGCTATTTCTTTGTTGTGTTGTGTCCATGGGCCTTATATAAGATCAGTCACCATTTGTGTTACAGTTCTACAGTAAACATTGTTCTGTGATTTTAAGTTCCTCTTTATCCTTGATTTAACACTTTGACTAATATATGCCTGCCTAGATATAGTTTTTGTTCTATTAATCCTGTTTCAGACTTGCTGAAAGTCAAGTTTAAAAAAAAAAAACTTAATAAAAACCAAAAGCTTTGTAATGTAGCCAGGCACTAGCAACTTACACATGCCCCAGTGGATATCTTCCTATTCAAGTGCATGTATCCTGGTTTAACCTAGTGGGTCATAGAGCAAAAACAAAAAGATATGAAAGGAGATGGGGACTAGGTGGGTGAAGGGCTAATTAGTGGGTTGGAAAGAGCATAGGATAAGAAGGGAGGGAATGAATATGTAATCAGAATATATTATCAACATGTACAAAATTGTCAAAAATATTTATTTTAAAACAAAATAGGAAATTTAAATAATATTTTCAAATAATTTCCTTTTGCCATTTTTTTCTCAGCTCTTCTTCACAGACTCTAAATACATACTTTAAATCACTTGGTGCTAGTTCTATAGGCCTGTGAAGTACTATTCTCTTTTCAAAAAAAATTTCTAAGATCCTTGGAATAGATGACTTCTAGCTATATAGCTTTAATCTGACTAATAATTTATTCATTTTAAAAATATATATTATCAGAGAAACTCAGACCCCTGTCCAGACCAGAAACAGAGGTGAGCAGATTCCAGTTCCTGGGCCACATGTCCAGAGAATCCCTCTCCAGGGCCAGAGTCACACCCAAGGGTCTGATCTCACACTCTTGCCAGCAGAGAGGCCCTAGGCTTTAGCAGTGAGGGGCTTCCTCCAGCAACCCATAAAAGAAGGAAACTCCCACGGCCGGGACCCGCCTACAGGACAAAAAGTATCACCAGAGAAGGACTGAGGACTTTGAAACTCAGACTCCTGTCCAGAGCACAGTCAGAGATCGAGCAGACTGCTTGCTCAGAGCAGACAGGAGACACACAAGCCCTCTAGACACAACTGACTAGGAGTGGCCTAATTGTGAACCACTGGAGCCATGGGCAGACACCAGTGTAAAAATACATATAATAATATAAAAAACAACAAGGCAACAACCAGAAGAAACTGGTGGTTTTACAACTACAAGACCTGAACAGAGAAATGAAGAAGAAACAGAAGGAAACAACACCAAAAACACCTTTATGAAGTTTACTGAAGCCTTCAAAGAAGATATAAAAAATTCCTTAAAAGAATAGAAGCAAATACAAACAAAAAATTGGAAGAGATGAACAAATCCTTCAAAGAAAAACAAGAAAAGGTAAACCAAAAAATAAAAGAAACATTCCAGGAGCTAAAACCTGAAATAGAAGCAATAAAAAGGCACAAAATGAGGCAAAGATGAAAACAGAAAATCTGAAGAAAAGAGCTGGAACTACAGATACAAGCATGACCAACAGAATCCAAGAGATGGAAGAGAGAATCTCTGAAGTGGAAGACTCAGTAGATAAATAAGTCAAAGAAAATACCAAAACCAAAAAAGCCATAACACAAAATGTTCAGGAAATCTGGAACACCAAGAAAGGACCTAACTTGAGAATAATAGGAATAGAAGAAGGAGAAGAATACCAGCTCAAAGGCACAGATAATGTAGTCAAGAAAATCATAGAAGAAAACTTTCCTAACTTAAAAAAGGAAATGTCTATAAAGATACAAGAAGCTTACAGAACACCAAATACATATAACCCCCCCAAAAAAAGTCCACCCACCACATAATAATCAAGCCACAAAACATACAGAACAAAAAAAAATTTAAGAGCTGCAAAAGAAAAGGGCCAACTTACCTATAAAGGCAGACTCATCAGAATAACACCTGACTATTCAATGGAAATGATGAAAGCTAGAAGGGCTTGGTCAGAAGTTATACAGACAGTAGAAGAGCATGGCTGCCAACATAGACTACAATACCCAGCAAAACTATGAATCACCATAGATGGAGTAAACAAGATATTTCATGATGAAGTCAGACTCAAACAATACCTATCTACCAATCCGGCCCTCCAGAAAGCACTAGAGGGAAAACTTCAACCTAAGGATCCCAGATACACCCATGAAACCATAAGGGATTACATACAAGCTACCACCAAAAATAGCAGGAAATATCAATCAGTGGTCACTAATATCACTTAACATCAATGGACTCAACTCACTTATAAAAAGACACACACTAACAAGATGCATACAAAAACAGAAGCCATCCTTCTGCTGCATACAAGAAACACACCTCAAACACAAAGACAAACACAGGCTCAGAGTTAAGGGTTAGGAAAAGATTTTCCAATCAACTGGACCTAAGAAACAAGCTGGGGTTGCCATCCTAATATCTAACAAAGCAGAATTTAAGCTAAAAGCAATTAAAAGGAATCAAGATGATCATTACATATTCAATGCAGGAAAAACTGGTCAAGAGGAGATTTCAATCCTGAATATTTATGCCCCT
>PVIH01031835.1:0-10347 GCA_004025045.1 Sigmodon hispidus | reverse complement strand
AATGACAAGATGTGGTGGGAGGGGGAAGGGACCTTGAATAAGGATATACAGGGATGGAAAAAAAAATTCAGAGGGAAAGCTGAACACAAAGTAAATATATGTGTAGCAATCTTATTTGCATTACCACCCTTGATAAGCCATGCTTATGATTCTTATCCTCTTTATAGTTATTGTTAACTTTTCCTCATTTTAAATTCATGTTACTGTTTTTTTGTTAAATACAAAATAAAGAAGAAAAAAAAATCTACCTCATTCTCTCAATCTATTGAATCAGAATTATATAAGATTATCACAATTTTATTAAACAAGATTTCTAAATAAATTATTTATTTGTATTTTATATATATTTGTGTTTTGTCCACATATCTGTGTGAGTGTGTGGATCCTTTGGAATGGGAGTTACAGACAGTTGTGAGCTGCCATGTAGGTTCTGAGAATTGAACCCAGGTTTTTTGGAAGAGCAGTCAGGTCCTTTAACAAAATATTTACCAATGGAAATTTAAGTTGTTTTAAATATTTTGCTGTTACTGATAGTAGTTAACTATGGCAGCAAAACTGAACATCTGATGTTATTGGATTTTGAATTCAGATATTTAAGTTTTTTTGTATCTCAATGACTATTTATTTTAATTTTTACTCTTGAGAATTTTGCATTTGAAAACTATATATCTATATCATTTCTGCCCACTGCCCCTCCCAAACTCTTCCTGTGACCCTATAAACATCTTTTTATTCTATTTTATTTTTTTATTATTATAAACAAAGAAGTGACACTTTCTATCTTTGTATATCCTTATTCAAGGTCCCTTCCCCCTCCCACCACAGATATTTAAGTTTTATTCCTTATATTCTAAATATATTAAAGATCATATTATTAAAATCAGCTGAAATGAATACATTATAAAGATTATATATTAGGCTTTTGGGTTTGTGCAAATTATCTACAAATCTGCTTGTTTTAAAATTGTTAAGTACTGTAAGAACAATATATATTTTGTGGGCTATCAATGAAGACTTGTTGAAAAATGCAAACAGTTTATTCACTAAAATTTTTCTGTCTTAGGCAATTAGGGAAAATAGAGCTTATGTTATACAAATATCTTTTATACATATATTTCTGGTATACTTTTGGCTATCAAGAATTATTTTTGAGTGTCTTACCATGATTTTGTATTTCTGTAACCATACTTTCCCTTTTAAATATAATTATTAATATGATATTGACTATTTTCATATCAGCAGGGATTTCCTAAAAAGTAAATTAATGATGTTGAATGATTATTTGTAATAGTGCAGTGCTAAGCCTCTGGTGTATTAAAAAAGCTTTAGAAAACATTTTAAAGACTTAAGATCTAGTTATATAGTTTAGGCAAGACATGGATATAGCAATAATTTAAATAAATTCAGGATATGAATAATAGGGTGAAATAAGGGTGTTTCTATGACAACATATGACATTTTATTTATGTATGCCAAGTCCTCTGTTGCTTTCTTCTTTTACTTCTTTCATTATTCCAGACTCCTGATCTCACTCACTGATTTGCGCTGTCTCACCTTTAGTACTGTGTTTACTTACCCATCTTTTATCTACCCCAGCACATCCCACACAACAAGTTAACCATCATTTGAGTAATGATTTTACTCCAAAAATCACCAATGACACTCTAGCCTACCATATCATGTCCAAATCTATCAGTATATTTCTTAAAATCCTTCAAAACTGAATCTTTCCCACTCTATGTACAGTCACATACATACAATTCATATTGTTCCTTCCATAAGCAGTTCTTCATATCACCCATCCAATTCCTTCTCATTAGATCGTTTTTTTCTCCATACATTGTTCTTGATAATTTTCATCACTGTGTCAAAGTTTGTGTTGTTCAGATTTCTTTATTTCACCCATTGTTTCCTATGGGCGCTGAGTACCTTCTTAAAAATTTCCCCAAACCTTTGAGCCAGCATTGACCTCTCTTTTCTCTACATCATGGATATATTCTCACTGCTTAAGTACTGCAAATATAACCTTTAATTATATTATCTTATATTATGGCTTATTCTTTTTAATTTTTTTGTGATTGTTTAGTGTTCACATTCCTAGATTATAAACTGAGAACAAAGAAGAGTAATTTACTTACTTGTCTGTTAACACAAGACACCTGACATGGTAAACAAAAAATTGACTTATAAAAAACAGTCTCTAAAGAAGCTATCAGGCCTTTCTTGCATTACTGAAGATTGGAGCAAAAAAAAAATGGAGATGACATGAACTATTAGAAGGCTTATGTTACAGGGAACCTCTACTATAATTCACTGAGACAATTTAGTACCATAATGTAAATATGTAAATTTTAATGTTTCTCTGATTTTACTTTTTCAATATATATTTCTAGGCATATACAGGCTTATGAAAATACAACTAAAATAAATAGTTCATTTGTTTAAATATACTAGGAAATATAGCTGTGGGGATATCCTATTATAAGTAAAACAATGGTGCTCTAAATTTGCTGGAAAATTGATATTATACGGCTAGAGTAACAGCCTAAGTACAATCACTGTCTAATAAATGTTTACACACCATCAACTCTACAAACATTAAATATCATACACGATAGAATCATCTTTACCCTATAATTTATCTCAATTTTACCATTACTCTCTTTTATTTTCTCTCCTAGCTTTGCTCACAGACAAGCCTCCCAAGCCATTGTTCCCCATGGAAAATCAGCCAAGTGTTATAGATGTCCAGCTGGGTAAGTCTCCTTCTGGGAATAATAATAGCTCCTAAACTTGTTCTCTGTTAACAGATGGGGAAAATCGCATGAACCAGGAAAGGTTTTATTGCCATTGTTATTACATGCAAATCAATTTGTGTTCTGGTCATTTATAACCCTGGCATTCAGTACAATAGCAGTTTAAGAAAATGAGTTTGTATTGCATCAAGGAATGGTAATACTAATTTGTTTCACTTGGTATTAAATATGCTATACGACAGAGCTTTTTAATTCTGTAATTGGTAGATTCATTGTTGTCTTGCATTGGTGATTGGTACAGAAAACGTTTCACACGTGTGTCAGCCAAAAATTTTTATTTGGAGGCCATTAACTTCTGGAGACTAAGCACTTTATAAAAGACAGTGCTCAGCACAGCCTTTAAAATGATTTGATATAATTATTTCCAACAACACAATACAATGTTATTTAGAACCCATTTTAAGGACTGGATCCTGAATATTTATGAATTATATAATGTCAGAAGAGTAATAAGTACTGCTATCTTTTCACTGTCTCAAACAAGAACATAAAATGTTGACCTTGTGTGTGTGTGTGTGTGTGTGTGTGTGTGTGTGTATGTATGTATGTTCTCTTTCCCCAATTCATATGATTTCAAGAATGATAAGAATAAAACTCAGAGGCAGATATACTTTGGTTTTCTGCTAAAGTGTGGCCTTTAATATAAACTACATCACTTAAAAGATTTGTGAGCTCTTGCTTATCTTCAGTTTGATCTTAGTATTCTGAGGTTTTCCAGGTAAGAAAAATAAAAGTAGAACAACTGAGTAAATTTTATGAAATATATGATTTCTTTTTCAATTTGTGACCATGGTTAGTGCCTACCAGTTATACAACCAAGGAGAAATAATTAAACCCAATATTTCATTTGCTTGAAAAATTGCTTACTCTTATTTTGATTGTTCCAATCAAATTTGGACTGGTAGAAATTTATTCTAGTTTGAAAAGAGGAGAGAGAAAATTACATTCCTAAAATCTTGTTCACTATTCCAAAATGTAGCTTTTAAATGCTGTCTAACAACATGAGTACTAATTTAAGTCTGTTTAAACCAAAGAAAAGATATAATAAAGATTTTGAACTATAGAAGTTGTAGCTTATTTGTAAATGTAGTTGAAATATCAGACTATGATACTTCCAACTTTCCCATATACTTTTTGAAATCATTATATTTTTGTTGAAAGAAGTAAAAAAAATATAGATTTAATGGCATCCTTTTTACACCATTAGTTTCACTTGCACTACCAGGATGCAAATATGCCAGTGGTGTTCTCTAGTTTCTCAGGGTTTACATAAGAATATTTATAATCTTTTATTATTAGTTTATATTGGGGCTTCTAGTGAACCGATAATTTCTATAAGAAGATTTATATACTAAGCAGAGAAAACAAAATTTTTACAAATAGTACAAATATAACCAAGATGAATATTATTCATGATGACTGTAGGAGAACTGTTTGTACTCTTCTACCATTATGTATATTTCAACTGCTTAAAAAAAGGAAATAGGCCCTTGCAAGGGATATATACCACTCACTTTCATTAACTATAGCCATACCTGGGTTGTTTGTAACATCTATATATTTTCTTTGTATGAACAAGTATTTCAACACATAACCCATCCCATGAATACTACCACACTATAAAATTATTAAATTAAACTTATTTACATTAGATATAAAGCCAAATTTTTTTCATCTGAAAATAACATTTTTTGACAGAAAGATGGAGAACTGCCCATTTTTCATCTCATAAAGGATATTTCTATAAAATATTAAAGTAACTATATTATATTGCAAAAGTAGAAAAAATTGTCACAAGATCTTCTGCATTTATACAAGTACAGTGTTAGGTAGTTTGAAGTGGTTTTATTTATCTAGCAACATTTCTTCAAATAAATCATTTTGTAAGTTGCTTATATTCCTCAGTAGTAAACACATTATTACAAGTACTGTAAATATTAGCTCCTGAGTCTTAATGGGAGATCTGTAGTCATAATGATAAAAACTTGGAAACAATCTCACTATAGAAAAAAAGAAATGGAGAAAAACAGTGGATTAGTATATGTCTCAGTTTATGCCTGAAGAAATTTAAAAACTTAATAGTGTGGTATTGTTGGATATTTTGGTATATATTTAAATATTTTTTCACACAAAATGTGTTGAATTTTAAAATTCAATATCAAAAATTAGTAATTTAGTAATAATAAAACTCTCTAAAAAGTATTTTCCACCAGATTCTAAAATATATTAAGTGTATTTATTGAGCTTTATGTATCTTCAAACTAGAACAAACATTTTATAAGTTCCCAAAGAATATAGTAGCCCAATCCAAATACCTAAGTGTCTTATTAAATGTAGGTTTAATAAATACAAACTCTTAAAATTCAAGGCAATGCTATGGTAAAGGTAAACATATGTTTCAACTGTTCCTACCACATGAATTGTTACTCTCCCAACTCTTGGCTGGTCTCAGTGCTAAACCTAACAAATACAGTAAACAATGTTTTGAGATTCTTGAGTCTAGGTGGAGAGAAACTTACAACTTTTCTCCCAGTCTCTGTATAACAACTATGTGCTACATGAAACCTACTCAAGTCACATGAAAGAGACATCAATCATGTAGAGAGAAAGAGTCCAATGAGTACCAAAGCATCAGATACCATCTTGGAAATGAATCATCCAGCCCAGCTGCTCCAGCCTATGTTTGGTTGACAGAGACTAACTACACTTAGTCATCTGACATGAAAGTCATCAAGAAACTAAAATAATTGACAGTGGCCATTAAAATAGATACACATTGTTAGGCAGTGGTATACTCTTATTAAGAAGAACAAAAACTGGGCTGTCTAGAGCATTTTCAATTATGTTTCCTCTCCCCTGGAAAAACACTTGCATTCTCATTGAGAAAGGAAATTCTATGGGAAATATTGAACAAACTTTGCAGGTAGCTTCAGAAAATGTGGTCTAGAATCATAAGGAGTTGGAGGATTAAAGTCTGCTTTCATTGCTGATTGTTTCTAAAGGTAGTCTAATGAACAACAATTTTCAGTAAAAATAAATAATTTTACTGTAAGTATTTGATATCAGTACAGATATTTATTATGTCTCTAGAGAAAAATAAAAACCTCAACTTCCTTTCTGTTATAGTGTAATCCATTAGTCATCCACAAGGTTTTAGAAATTTACATACATTTTTGCTGATATAGCTATGACAATCTGGTTGTTGCTAAGTGGTGTTCACATAATAATGTTGAAACAAGAATAATCTTAACTGATTAATCAACCATACTGTGAAATGATAAACTCATTCTTAACAAAGTAGTCAAAAACTATTGCTCATATATAACAAGCTCATGAGCTGGAGCTGCTTGGGATAATGCAAACATATATATGTGTATATATATATATATATATATATATATATATATATATATATATATATATAGAGAGAGAGAGAGAGAGAGAGTTAGAGAGAGGACATGTATAATTACACATACCAAGAATGTGTAAATCCAATACTTTCATCTTTTCTGTTTTTTTTCTCTGAAGGTAAATTCAGCTTTATATATAAGAAATAAACTTACTATATACCAATGCTGATAATTTTCTCAACAGATGAAAAAGAAAGCATTTAATATTTTCCAAAGAACTACTGTTTTAGTAACAAAATATTAAAACATTATAGCGGTGTATGCCCCACTTGAAATGTATTTATGGTAGGTAAAGTCTTCATTACATACCACTTTTATTATAGAACACAAATGCACACTTTGTACATTATAGAAGCTTCTAAAAGATTTGAAAGGCTATAAACAAATTATAACTCAAAAGGCTGAGATCAGCCATATAATTTTGATTAAATGTGAGTTTGAAAATGTACACTCAAAAAAAAAAAAAAAAAGAAATGTACCCTCATAGAAGGGAATATTTTTTTTCTTTTAAATTTTCTAACAGCAAAAGCTAGCCACAGAGAATTATGTAAAATGTAGTCAAAGACAGGTTTACTTTGTGTTTATATGTTAAAAACTTTTTACAATAGACCTGAGGGCTTATGACATACCTGAAAACCTTGGATCAGAATAGTTAAAGCAAATTAAATTACTTCAAATGTTTCAATCAAACACCTACTAGTTCTTTAGATGAATCTACTGTAATAAGAAAAATTATTTTTTTTGTATTTTTTAGTTTAATCCAAAATTTATTTGTTTTTATAGTCTGTTTCATTTTATATTCTATGACTGTGTTATGTACTACTGTATCAAACTATCTTTGTGTGTTTAGTGAGTATTAATTTTCACCAGAAATAAATTTCCCTAGCCTTGCATGGTGGCACATTCTTTTAATCCCAGCACTTGGGAGGCAGAAGCAGATGGATTTCTTTCAGTTTGAGGTAAGCCTAGTCCACAGAGCAAGTTACATTATAGACAGAGCTACCTAGAGAAACCCTATTTTTAAAATATCCAGAAACAAAAACAACAAAAAGAAATCTATTACTCCAGCATATTAATTTCTACTGAAAAGTGTATTAGGTCTCCTAAGAGATCATTGGAAGAGATTCTACAAAAGCAGAATGTAAAACTTACTGCAGTACAGAAGTAGAAAGCAAAAGTTTAGGCACTTGAGAAAGTACTCATCATCTTTAGCCATCAGAGAAATGCAAATCAAAACAACTTTGAGATACTTACCACCTGACACCTATTAGATTTGCTAAGATAAAAGACACAGAGGACAGCCTATGTTGGAGACGATGCGGAGCAAGGGGAACACTCCTCCATTGTTGGTGGGAGTGTAAGCTTGTTCAGCCACTTTGGAACGCAGTATGGCAGGTTCTCAGAAAACTGAGAATCAATCTCCCCAAGGACCCAGCAATACCACTCCTGGGTGTACACCCTAAAAATGCACAGTCATACTCCAAAGGCATTAGCTCAACTATGTTCATAGCAGCATTATTTGTAATAGCAAGAACCAGGAAACAACCTAGATGTCTCTCAACTGAAGAATGGATTAACAAACTGTGGTACATCTACACAATGGAGTACTACTCAGCAGTGGAGTACTACTCAGCAGTAAGAAAAAATGATATCCTAAAATTCGCAGGCAAATGGATGGAATTAGAGAATATCCTCCTTTGAAAGGTATAACAAACTCAGAAAGATAAGCAGGATATGTACTCACTCATTAGTGGTCTCTAAACAAACAAACAAACAAACAAGAAAAATCAAAGCATGCCCAAGCTGCAAACCACAACCACTGAATAGCTTGGGATCAGAAACACCCTGGTCTGACTCCTTGGATCCCACTCCCCTTAGAGGAACACCTGACTCACCCTTGACGGGGGAGAAAGCTGGATTTGCCAGGAGTGGAGACTGAACTAAAAATATTGGGTCAGTGGGACCATGGGACTGTCTGCTGCCTGCCCAGGGAGGGGATGGGGAGTTGTGGAGAAGAAAGAATGACCTGATGTGGCGAGAGGGGGAAGGGACCTTGAATAAGGATATACAAGGATAGAAAGTGTGACTTCTTTGAATAAATAAATAGATAAATGAATAAATAAATAAATAAATAAATAAAAACAACCATTAATTGACACTTCCAAATTATAAAATTGTTTGTTCAACAAAAATTAGTATTTTGAGGCAAATTCATTATCTAACTACATTCATTTTCTCCTTACTTTCTAAGTGCCAAACATTGTAATAATTTCTAGAGATGCAGAATTGGATGAAATAAGGATTTTGGTATTAAGAAGTTCTCACTTTAGTGGGTGCCTTACTGTTTCTATTACTGTAAAGAGACACCATGACCATGGCAACTCGTACAAATGAAAGCATTTAATTCAAGTGGCTTACAGTTTCAGAGGTTCAGTCCATTATCATCATGGCAGGAAACATGGCATGTGCAGGCAGACATGGTGCTGGCAACAGAAAGTAGACTGTAGCACTCTGCACAGCTTGGGCAAATATGAGACCTCAAGGCCCACTCCCACAAGTGATATATTTCCTCCAGCACAAACACACCTACTGCAACAAAGTCACACCTCCTAATAGTGTCACTCCCTATGAGCTGATGGGGGCAATTTACATTCCCACTACAATAGTAGTTAAAGCAGGTGGACAGCAGAAATTTTTCTTAATGTGTGAACACTTAAAACAGATTGGAAAATAGAAGTGTGACTGTTCTTATAGCAGAATTGCACATATTAAAGATATTCACTCAATAACCTTACAAAGATCTGTAATCTCAACTCATACCTTAGATTCATTACAAATAATTAAATGTTGCCAAAGGTAAAATGTTTAAAAAGAAAAAACAGCCTGTTCACTATTTACTTTAGTATGGTAAATAATAAAAGTGGGCTTATAGCAACTGATATGTGGCTCAATGGGTAAAGTGTTTGCCACAAAGTTATGAGAAGCCAGTTTATAGACTATGGATAAATCTTGTTCCCACTGCCAGAGACTCCACAAACAGACCAAGCCACACAACTGTCATCTATATTCAGAGGGCCTGGTACTGGCATAAAAAGAGACTTGTGGATCAATGTAATCAAACTGAAGACCCAGGCATTAACCCACATACCAATGAATACCTGAATTTTGACAAAGAGGTCAAAAATATTCAATGGAAGAAAGATAGTATCTTTAACAAATTATGTTAGCATAACTGGATGGTAGTGTGTAGAAAAATGTAAATAGATCCAAGCCTATCATCCTGCACAAAACTCAAATCCAAGTGAATGAAAGACATAAAACCAGCTACACTGAACTTGATAGAAAAGAAAAGGGGGAATACCCTCCAATACATTGGCACAAGTGACCACTTCCTAAATATAACACCAGTAGCACAGACACTAAGAACAATAATCAATAACTAGGACCTCCTGAAGCTTAGAAGTTTCTGTAAGGCCAAGAACACACTCATTAAAACAAAATGACAGCTGACAGAATGGGAAAAGATTTTCACCAACCCTACAAGTGACAGAGGATTGATCTCTAAAATATATAGAGAACTAAAGAAACTAGAGTCCAAAACCCTGAATAATCCAATCAAAAAATGAAGCTCAGAACTAAAAAAGGAATTCTCAACAGATAATTTACAAATGGCTGAAAGGCACTTGAAAAAATGATCAACATCTTTAGCCATCAGAGAAATGCAAATCAAAAGAACTTTGAGATACCACCTTACACCTGTCAGAATGGCTAATATCAAAAACACAGATGACAGCCTATGCTGGAAAGGATGTGGAGCAAGGGGAACACTCCTCCGTTGTTGTTGTTGGTAGTGTAAACTGGTTCAGCCACTCTGGAATGAAGTATGTCGATCTCTCAGAAACCTGGGAATCACTCTTCCCAAGGATTCAGCAATACCACTATTGGGCATATACCCTAAAGATTCACATTCACACCCCAAAAGCATTAGCTCAACTAAGTTCATAGCAGCATTATTCATAATAGCAAGAACCTGGAAACAACCTCAATGCCCCTCAACTGAGTAATGGATTAACAAATTGTGGTACATCTACACAATGGAGTACTATGCAGCAGTAAGAAAA
>PVIH01031834.1:0-10347 GCA_004025045.1 Sigmodon hispidus | reverse complement strand
TATGTAGTTTTATACCTAATTTAGAACCTTCATATTTAGACAAAATGGGGAGATGTAGCAGGAATCCCTGATTGTATTAGAGAGACATTGCTTTTTGGGGCAGCGTGCGCCGCGGCAGCGTAAGAAGAGGTTTCCGGGGCAGCGCGCGCAGCAGCTGCGGGCGGAAAGAGAGGCGGGATTTCCGGCCCAGCGCGCGCGCGGCAGCTACGTACGGCAGCGGATTCGGCGCGTGGCTAAACTCTCTTTTGCTCTTTTATAACAAAATAAATCTTAGTTGAAACATATCAATTGGTGACGGGTTTATTCCGCGATAGGAGAGGGTGCCTGAACTGGCCTTTCTTCTATAAACAAATTGATGACCAATCTAATTGTCAATATAGAACTTTTATCCAGCAATTGGTGGAAGCAGATGCAGAGATGCACAATTAAGCACTGGGTCGAGCTCTCAGTCCAGTCGAAGAGAGGGAACAGAGATTATATAAGCAAAGGGGTCAAGATCATGATGAGAAAACCCACAGAGACAGGTGATCTGAGCTATTGTGAGCTCGCTGACTCTGAAATGATAGCTAGGGAATCTGCAAAGGGTTGAACTAGCCCTCTGAATATGGATGACAGTCAAATGGCAAGGGCAATTTGTGGGACCTCTGGCAATGGGACCAGAATTTATTTCTGGTGCATGAACTGGCTTCTTCGAGGCCATTTCCTGTAGAGGGACACCTTGTTTAGCCTTGATACTGAGGAGAGTGGCTTGGTCCTGCCTCAACTGTAAATGCCAGACTGCCTTGACTCCTCCTGGGAATCCTTACTCTCTCTGAGGAATGAATGAGGTTTGGAGGGAGGGAAAGTTGGGGATGACTGGGAAGAGGGGAGGGAAGGGGAACAGTGGTGAATATGTTTAAAAAAATCTTCTAAATAAAAAATTGAAGTTTTTTTTAAAAAGAAATATAAAAGTTTACTTTCCCCCAGATTCTTATTTGTGTAGTGAAAGAGCTATTTGGAGACAACCTTTTAATAAAGAAAAAATACTAAATTAATAAAGAATAATTTAAATTAAAAAATTCTTGTCTGGTCCTGGAGCGGTCGCTCAGTGGTTAAGAGCACTGGCTGCTCTTCCAGAGGTCATGAGTTCAATTCCCAGTAACCACATGGTGGCTCGCAACCATCTATAGTGAGATCTGGTGCTCTCTTCTGGTATGCATGCAGACAGGACACTGATAAATAAATCAAAAAAAAAAAGTAAGCAAACAAAGAAACCAACCAACCAAACAAACAAACAAAGAAGCAAACCCAAAACCCAACCAAAAAAATAAACAAACAACAACAACAAAAAATAACCCAAAACTTGTCTATGACTTGCTTTGGCTGGACATCCCTAATCTTGAAGGATGATGAGCTACTCAGAACATGACAGGCTTTGATGGTTCTCCTACCTCCATAAATGATTAGATTTAAAGCACTATCACTGATTCTTGCCTATGTGTGAAGATGTCCCCTGTATAGTCATGTGACTACTACATGATCATTTGTGCTCATCTGCCAGGTCCAGGTCCTCTCAGGGCATACACTGCTTTTAGCAAGAAAATTATTCTGTAGTCTGAGTCATATTATTTTATAAACATCTTACATATTTTTCTTTCTTACTATTTTGTAGTGCTGCTGGGGAACAAGGCCAGCTTCTTGCTGATCTAGAATCCAAAGTTCTATTTCTTGCTGACCTGAAACTCTAGTTTCCACATTTCATGCAAAATTTTGTAAATCTTAAGTGAAAAATCTGTTAGCTACTTCTGGTTTCCAAACTGCCATCTAGGTATACTATCTCAGACCTATAATCCTAATAGGGGAGGTTGAGGCAATGGTATTACCATGAATGTGCCAGGTAATATAATGAGTATTATATTAATGTATAATACATTAATACATTAATAATGTATTATATATATCATTAATACTCCATAATGGTATCAGACCACCCATAGCTCCACAACAAGATTCAATCTAAGCAACAACAAAAACCCACAACAATCCAAGTTCCAGGACCTTCCAGGCTGGCACAGAGAGAAAACAGAAAATCAGAAAAATATCTGTATCAATAAATCAATAAATAAAACACAGCAGCCAAGTACATGAAAGACAACCATAGGCACCATTACAATGAACATATATGTGGTGGGAAAATGAATGAGATAGAGAGCTGGAATAGTTCATGTACTGTGGAGAGAGGTAGAACTGAAGAAGGGAATGTGGTGAGGAAAGAGTAGACTGATGTGAATGGTCTGCAGTGCCTTCCAGGGCCATGGTGACATCAGGACTGGTCTATTGCTGAGGACCATGTCTGAGTCTATGGTTCTGCTTGAGCTTGGATCTGTGTTGATGCTAATTGCATGTGTTTTCATCAGAGGCCACATGAACCAATCATGTTGAAATCCCAAGAGCCATGCTGAGCTAGCACTGCCCTTTATTGGTCCTGGGAGAGCTGGTCCTGGACCATATAAAAGAAAAGCCTGCCTCATACCATGGCCTGGGAGCTGGCCCTAATGGCATGGGCACAAGAAAGCTGATTCTTCTCACCTGAGGGAGCAGTTCCAGCAGAGTGACCAATCAACTCAGCTACCAACCAGACCCACATCCAGAACTTTGACTTGGCTCACTCCAATATCTACCCCATCTCTGACTTGCTAGAGAGTGTGAAGGGATTGGTTCTGTAAAACCATAACCTCAGGATCTCCATAAATCTGGTTACATCATGATATCTGAGAGGAGTATTAGTGAGGGTCCAGTACTGAGGGTGTGCCAGAAGCCAGAGGCCTTAAACCAAATGAACACCTATTGCAATGAATATTTCAAATAAAGGTGTTTGGACAAAAGGTTATATTACATGAGGCATGTTGGCCTCCACTGATACTAAGATAAATGGAGAGATGATGGAGAGGCAAAACAGACACAGGGACAAAGTCAGTTTGTTTTTAAGTACTATTTTTAATTTTAATTTTCTTGGAGGTGCATGCAACAAAGATGAAGATTATATATGGAGGGACTAGGAAATGAATCGGTGTGGTGGTATGTTACATATTTAATAAAACTTGGAATATCAAGAGATCAACCCACATTCAAAACTAGGCAGAGGTAGCTCTGGGAATCCCAGGGATAACAGCAGTGGTAACTCACATAGCTCCTAGAATTTGGAACTTTCAGAACAAGGCCAGACAGCTGGGCTCCAATGGCACACACCTTTAGTCCAGTGCAGGGAAAGCAGGAGTGGTAACCTATGCCTTTAATCCCATAACTCCAAAGACAGAGATCTTTCTATGTTTCTGTGAGTTCAAGGCTGACTATGAATAAAGTAGCTCACTCCTTTAATCTTACTCTGGATGGGATACAACTGGGAGAGAAAGGTATCTGTGACAGGCTTAGGAAAACAGCAGCAATTAAAGTGACTGGGAGATAGGCGGGTGAGATTTGACTATGGTGTTTCACTTTTTGCTATTTCAGCCTTTCCCTGATATCTAGCTCTGAGTTTCTTACATTACAACCAGAATTCATGCAACAAGTGGGATTGGAGGGTGCACAATGCTAAACTCCCCCAAAATCAATAAAAATGTGTTTAAAAATAAATAAATTGAATATCAAATAGATTATAAACCCATTCCACTTCAGACAAAATGTTTTTGATTATTCTGTATTAAACAGTGTGCTAATGAGGAAGATTACTCTACAGCTCTGAACAGTTTACTCTAGCTACTGAGGTAGCACTTACAATAATCATACAATGTCTTCTAGAGAGTTCCCTCAGCTGCTGAGACCCATGAAGGTCATACTCTTCCTTTTCAGCCTTCCTCTATAGCCAAATCACAGAGTCAACCTATTTGTTCTAACTAAGGACAACTTAGTGGGTGAACCTAGCTTGAAAACGTTCCATGGGGGTAGGTCGGGCCCTTTTCAAGACTAAATAGAAATTCAACCTCTGCCTCTACCTTGTTTCCCTTTCTTTCTTCTTGGAGCTATTGATCCTGGAAACATTCTTTTTTAAAGTTCCTGCAGCTACTGCCTCAGTGTTAAGGATACTAACTTGCATCAAGATGGCTGCTTGCTTTACAAGTCCTCCTCTTGTTCTCTTTTATTCACAGGCAGAAAATACTACGACATTCCATACTGGATAAAAGAAGCACAGATGTTAGAATATTTAATACTTCCCAGCCATAAACAAACCCAGAGTGACTCTGGTGGAGGGCTCAGTTAGTAAGAGGATGCTCTGACATCCGGACAGTGAGAGGTCCATGGGGCACGGAGAAAGCAGTAAGAGAGAGAACAAGGGGATTTAAGAACATGTCCTGAGAATGTGTATATGTAAATACAGTTGGCACTGGTAGAACTTTGGTTTTGCTTTTGTTTTTGAATGAAAAAACACACAAGTTATGGCTGGTCAGTTCCTGTCAGGAAATATCAATGGACAGGACAGGCTGCTTTGCAAGCAATCTTGATGACCTAGTTATGAGGTAGTACAGCTAAGAGGAACACAGAATCTCAATACTAGAGGAGGTTAATGTAGCTTATGACATGTTGTTCACATGATTTATTATGTCTAATTTTATTTCTTTACACAACTCGATCTTTTTCCCCTATGTGCTTCTCAAAACCTTTTGGATTATTCCTTTAAAATAATATCCTTAATATTGAATCAATTTATAATTCTAATGATTTATATAAACCAAAATTCTTGTTTTCTTACCTTTGTGTTATAGAATTTTACTTATTCTCTAATTTCCTTCCTTTACATTCCTATGCTATTAGTGTCTCTCGGGTTCTGTTCCTGAAAATTTGGAAATAGCACTTTTTTGTTGTTCTAAAGTCATCATTGTAATAGTGGACCAGCAGTCTGAGGGTCTGCCCACCAAGATATAACAAATGGAGAAGAGAGAATCTTTTATGAGGGTGATATTTAGCTATTGAAACTGAGGATGCATATACATGTAGTACACAATGCCTGTGGATAGGGCCATTCTCCTTTGGATGGATTTACCAAGATGAAGCATGATACACAATAGAAACCATTTAGAAAATTTAGAAGGAGAAAAATTAAGACAAAGTTAGACTTTAAATCCCATGAACACTGATGAAGCAGCAGTGTGATGTGTCTGGTATGTTATTAGAAGTACCAAGGCAATACAAGAGTTCTCTTCAAAGCAATCATGTCCCTATATGAAGCATGATCCTTGTTTAAAGCTTTGCTCACTGAGAGATGCCAGCCAGATTTAGTCTGGGAATTATGACATGACCTGCATTTGGGAGAGAGATTATATAGAATTCCAAGCAAGAGACTGCCTGGGCAATTTTTAGTCTTCTTCCTTTTTCTGGAGATGATTCTTTCTTAAACTTTCAGTATATAAATTCTACACGTTTTTGGAGCATTGACATACTCCTACATTTACTTTGTGAAATTAAATTTGCCTATTTAGGGCACTTTGATACTTTGTTCAAAATATAAAATTTTTCCCCAATGACTTTAATTTCTCTATTGTGAAAAAAATTGAATGCAACATCCTGATCTAGTTATCTTTAAGTATATGTAGATCTGGAAGTTCTATAACATCATTTTAGCTTACTAAACTAACAAACAAAATATAAAACAACATAAACTGGGGGGTTGATGAGGAGATGGAGGAGCAAGAGGACCAAGAGTTCCTTAAGGAAATAAGAATTTGAGAGTCTTTCACCTTAAAATGTTCCCAAGGAATTATGAGAGAATCAAAAAGTGGATTCTGTTTAATTGAATTCTAAGGTCTTTTAAGTGGAAGAATATGTAGAAATAGGGGCTTCTTCATACCACATCATTTAAAATGGAACTCTCATGGGCATGAAACAGACTGAGATTCATCTTAATTGTCATTGGTTCCTCAATTCAACCTACTGTTTCATACAGTATGAACAAAATAATTTATAGTCACTTATTTTCTGTACTTATACCTTTAGCTTGATAGTCTTAGACTAATTTTTAAATAATTTGATCTAATTCTCCTCCCACAATCACTGATGCATTCAAGGTAATTGTTACATAAGAAGCAAGGTAAGCCTTTCAATCAAGCATATTAAAGAGGAAAAAAGGGAGAAAGAACTCTGAGAAAACCAGAATAGAAGTATTCAGAGCAGAAAATATAGACAAGTAATTTCCTAAAGTTAAATGATTTTTGAGCAAAACATTACTATAATCCACAGCATTGCCTATTACAGCAAAATTTCTCAAGGTACCTGGAAACCTATATGGCTTGTTTGGTGTTATGACTTCAATTGCAAATGCTCCTTAAGCTTTCGCTGTGTGTAATGGAGATATGGGGTGATGTGGAGACTAGAGGAGTGGTCTTTTAGGAACACTGTATACTGTTCAGTTTTTTCTTTTTCAGAATGTATGTTACAAATAAACATTCTCAGATTTGTTGAGGCATTGAGATGAAACAGACTTATATAGGTAATAGAGGTGAGTGACTTAAAACCTTAGGAGATGAGTGGGTAGGAGAGACAGATAGTACAGTTTGTGTGGACAACACTTCTTTCTTTTCTATTAGTTCAGTCTATATTAGACAGCTGCAGTTTGCAGTGTCTTGTTATATGTTTAGTGAGTCCCAGTGAATTCTGAAAGATGAGGAGATAAATTTGACTTGAGTGATGTCCTTGAGAAGGGCAGTAGTGTTAATGTTAGTTTTGACCCTCTTCTTTACAAAAGCACTTAAAAAGATGCAGCCACTAAATGATTCAATTAGTTTAATCTTCTACCTCCTCTTCTTAGCAAAGATAGTCCTTTGCCATAGCAGGAGCTCAAAACCATCCCCTTTGTCTGTATCACACAGAGTGCAGTTGTTTGTACAATCTGAAAGCTTTTATAGGACACATTTAAAGGTACAAGAAAGAAATAAGGATTGCTCATGATCAGAGGCCAACATTTTATGAAGTGACTCAAGACAGTTGTACTGTGTGGACTACACCATTAGTGTTAAAATAAAAGGGTCAGGGAAATAGAAACGGAAGCCGAGTATCTAAAATGGGGATTTGATGGCTTTCATGGTTTCAAAAAATGGGTTTGTTGTACATATGTGGATTTCCAGCTCTTTCCACAGTGTAATGATTTTTACACCTTGAAAAATCACTCCTAGCCTGCCCTCTCATTTGAATTCACTGCTGAGTGTAAAAGCTTGTGAGGATTGCATGTGTTTATTAAAGTTTCTTATTTGAAGAATCAAACTAAATACAAGAACATACAGACTGTATTTCATATATGGCATTTGGAACAGTAGGGACCTCATTATTTACTGGTATTTTTTTTTCAAGAAATAGAAAATTACAAGGCAAAAGAGATTTAAAATTTTTCAATTACAAAGCTTAGGGTATAGCAACACTCCGGAAAGACATTTCCAAAAGTTCCCATTGAAAGAGAGAACAACAATAGTGATTTACTTATCTTCAGGTTAATATTTGGTACATATTTTGGGAAATTCACTAGTCCATAGTCAAGGGAATAATCTCAAAATATTTCTATGTGTATGCCCTGATTCAAAGACTATCTAGTCTTTCCATAATCTGTCATTCTACAAGGCACAAGAACACCTGGTGTCAAAATTCCTCCATTCAGAATGTTTTCTCTGTAGATATATTTCTTTTGGTTTTCAGCTAAACAATTTGAATAAAGAATCAAAGGACAAAATAACAAGGCAATGAACTTGGAAATGTCTTAGTATAGTTACCATTTTGAATTCTATCAGGTCTACCAGATGTCAGTTTTCTCTGATATCTTCAATTCTCTAAGTCATGTCACACACCAAATATCTCCCAGGTGAGAACTGTACATTGAAAAATGCCATCAATCTCTTCTTGTTTCACTCATGTAGGAATGAAATTTAATACTGGAAAGAATCTAAAGTTTTATGTTTAACCATTCTTTAATTCCATGGGTAAAACTTGATATTTGTAATTCCCCTTTTCCTATTTTGTTAAATTCAGTTTTCTGAGTACTTTTGTAACTATGTTTATTAACAGTATTGGTCTATAATTTTGTTCACCTGTAATGTTTTTCTCTAGTTTTGGGATTCTAATCCCATGGGAAGAGTTTGGAACCAAGCCTTTGTCTTTGATTTTTTTTTTTTTTTTGAAATAATGTGAGAATAATTGAAATTAGTTCTTTGGTGGAATTCAGTCCAGAAGCTATGAGTTTCTGTGTGTTCCTCTGGAAAATTTTATGCCTGACTCATCATCCATACTTTTAGGACCAAGATGATTGGCTCTCATGACTCTTTGCATTTCTCTGGTAACAACTACAGTATCATTTTCTTAATAAATTGGTGATATTTACAAAGCTTAAATCTTGTACCAAAAGATGCTTTTTTGCTTCTCTCACTCAGAACATTCTAAAGGTCTGAGCCCCAGAAACAGGAAATGAAGACTGAAAGAATATTTCTCATCATATACCCAGCAAGATGATTTTATCTTCTATGTAACATTATTATCTCAATGTCATTTTATAATTGTTTTAAATTATTCTCTAACAATTTCATATATACATATAGTGTGTTGTTTACGGTCACCTCGATCTTCTTTTATAACCTCATATCCTTGTTATTCTTCTCCTTCCTACAAGCATATCATTTTACAGATATAAAGTAAATGAATAACTTTAGAAATCTACTGGTCATATTTTATCAATGTAAATACATAATGTTGTTAAGGTTTTTCCCAGAAGCTGTATTCCATATATTTAGTCTATTAAGTTTTCATCATTATGATTTTTCAAATACTTTGTAATGATAAAGTTAACAACAAATGTTTCTCTAACAGTGTTTTGAGAATTTTTCTTTTCTTTTTAACTGATTATCAATGTCCAATATCCATTAAATTTCTCTTTATTTATTCTTGAAACAAAGCCATGCATTTTATATTTGAGGTAAAATTTTGCTAGATATAAAATTATCTGTTCATATCTCACTTCCTTGAAAATATTATTTTTAGGGGAGAGCGGCGGGGCAGAGAGCGTGACTCGCCCGCTCCAGTGCCATCGGTTCCCGCTGCGCTTCCCGCTGACGCCAACGCGCCACCATGTCGGAAGAGAAGCCCAAGGAGGAAGTGAAGACAGAGAATGACCACATCAATCTGAAAGTGGCAGGGCAGGATGGTTCAGTGGTGCAGTTCAAGATCAAGAGGCACACCCCGCTGAGCAAGCTGATGAAGGCCTACTGTGAGAGGCAGGGCTTGTCAATGAGGCAGATTCGATTCCGATTTGATGGACAACCAATTAACGAAACAGACACTCCAGCCCAGCTGGAGATAGAGGATGAGGACACCATTGATGTTTTCCAGCAGCAGACAGGAGGAATAGCTTCCCGAGGGACCGTCCCCACACCCAACCATTGCCCTGACATTTGCTATTGAATGGTGTCATGCAGCTACGCCAATCACAGAAGAGTCAGCAGAAGCCAGAGTCACCGAACGATTCTCCTTTTCTGATGCGCCTGAGTGAACTACAGACCGGAATGTGGGACGAGAGTATTGTTACTTGGCCAACAAGAGTGTTTGGTTTAGGGGAAATGAGGTGTGAGGTTTGGGGATTTGTTTTTGTTTTCATTTCTGTTTCTTCCCATCCCTAAAATATTTTTCCCCCAAACTTGGGGCTGGATGTAGACTCTCAGCCTATGATCCGACTCTAACCCCCAGAACTGTGGTTACCTCTGGTTTGATTGTCCCAAACAAGTAGAGAGCTTGTGGTCACTTTACCCAATGGGCTTGCTTATGGGTTGTTGAGATGGGAGAGAGGGACAGAATTCCACCTATTTGTTATAGGCATAAAATATTAAAATGTGAAATTCTATAAATTTGAGCTTTGTCAAACATGGTAAAGTTAAAGGGAAAAGACCAATGCTTTTTTAAAAAAATGTAAGGAGTCCTTAAGAGCTGGGACCCAAATACCCCTGCACATGCCCCCTTCCTACTTGGTATCTGGTAATGGGTACCTGGGTAAGGTTGATACAGTGAGACCCACTCTCTTCCCTTGTTATAATGTAGGAGAAAGTAATGGCCATGTCTCATTTGGAAATTGAATGTGGCCTCAGATTTTTTTCAAGTACTTGGTTCCAATACATAATTATGGTTTCTGTGTAAGAAGGTAATTGGTGAAGTATCAAGTTTACAGTGATGTGTAAGAGGCCTGTTCTAAAGTGTGGTTGCAAAAGAAAGCCAGGAAAGTTGACCTCATTCTCGGTGGATTATGCTCTGCCGCTTTCCAAGTGTGTATTAAAATGATGTATCAGTGGGTGACTTCAGTCCTGCATCGTGGGGTCTAGACCAGTTAAATGTTCATAGTTTTGCCTGTCA
>PVIH01031833.1:0-10348 GCA_004025045.1 Sigmodon hispidus | reverse complement strand
TGCCTATGGAATGCATTAAAATAGCAGGGTTTGCTATTGGAAACAAGGGCAAGTCCTGTTGAAATGTTTATCTCTGCTGATCCAGATAAGGTCTGTCTGTGGTTGAAGGTCAGTTCAAGGACAATTTTCCTGTGTCTTTAAGAACAGTGCAATCCCAGGGGAGGTATTTTTGTCACTCAGGCCTTACTAGCCAATCAGGTCCTCCAGGTGACCTTCCATTCAGATGTGGTACTGGGCTCTTCCTGTTGCTAGCTTCAGTTTTTTCTTCAAGAAGGAACTGGTGCTAGAGATTTGTGTGGTGTGCAGTTTTTGCCTCTGTAGAGAGCTGAGCAACAAACATGGACAAGCTGGGAATTCACAACATGGTGAGTTGTGGTAATCTATCTGCTATCAAATTGTGGTAAACAATATAAAGAGGTGCAGAAGTTTGTTTGGTAGTGATTTTGGAATCTGTGTGTAAATCTCTACCTAGAATTCCTATTGTTTGAGGTCCCAAGAGGACCTTAAAACTCCCTGACCTTAGGCAAAGTCTCTAAATAAATTTGATGTGTGGTTTAAATCTACTCATAGAGGTGAGAGGTATGAGCTGTGTGTAGAAACATCTTTGAGTCAGTCAACTTTTTAAAAGCTAGTTGCCAAAAGTCAAGAGGCCTAGTTTCTCTAGTACATTCTAGAAGTTTAGCATTTTGCAATCAACTTTTACATGTACGACTTATTTATAGGTAATTTTGTGGACGTTTTAAAGGTAACTCATGTGTCAGGTAACAACTAATAAGGTATGTTGTAGAAGAATGAAATTGTTGAATGAAAGGATTTATCAATGCTGAAGAGATATTAAATCTCACAAAATAAAATTTAGCTAAGAAATGACTGCTTCTAAAACACCACAGAGATAAGTGTGTATAAACAGGCCTGTTAGAGATTTTATTGGTAGGATCTACACAGGATTGTCCAGATATTTGTCTCCAAACCATTACAAAGTATCTACTCCTGGTTTACAACCAACCACTAGGCACAAATCTTTATCAAACAGGTGATTTTAACAAGTTACTCATTGAGGCATGATAGGATCACAAGCATCCATAAGGCCTGATGTTACTTAAAGTTCTAGTTTTATTCTTGAGAAAATCATTGATTTGCCCAATATACTTTTTTAAATTGCTGTGATTTTGTGATTTTTTTTTTGTACCTTTTGAACTAGATGGACTCAAATTACATCAAGTGTATCATTATTATGCACATTTTTCTTAAAAAATCTTATTAGTTTTTAATATAAATTTTCTCATATTTTTGTTCTCCATTGTACTAGGTAATTTTTATCTTGGGATAAAACTCAGGCACAGCTCATGCAGTTTCTCTACCATTGAGTTGCTTCCATTCTTGGAAATACTTCTTTGATATTTTCAAATATTTTCTTAGTGTGATTTGAGTAAATATATCATATACTATTTGTATCATAACTCATCACATTTTATGAGGTATAATAAAATTTTATAATATTTTTTAAAATATTTTTTACAGTTTTTACTTTTTCTTTGTGTTGTCTCACATTAATATATTTGGGCTGTTCAATGACTTTGCTTCTTAGGTTTTAAGAGTCTTTTTGTTTTATGCATTTCATTTTTAAATAAGACTTATTTTTAAAAAAGGTTTTCTTGTGGATAGTATTGAGAATTTGTAGAATCAAGTGTCGTTCTTCCTGCTATAAAGCCTAAAACTGTTTTAGCTATATTAAATTTACCTTCAAATTCATAATTTATTGAGTATTTCAGCTAGTTTTGCTGGTCAGATTTCCTGGAATTCATGTATGCAGATCAGCCTGGTCTCAAACTAGGGTTGATCCTTCTACCTTCCAAATGCTGGGATTATAGGTGTGTGCAACAGCATAATGTCTCTCTTTCTAACAACCTAGCTTGGGTCATGCTATCTGATACAGTGGTGGAGTAGGAACAACTATGATCAGCATGAGGCAAGAGTATTTTCAGGGGGAAGCCTCTAAGGGCTTCATAGCTTCTGGCTAATTATTCTGTGATTTATCTAAATTCAGGTTAGAGATACCTGTTATGAATTCTTTAAATACTTTGAACCCTAGTGGTGTTTCAACAGTTAGCAATAGTTGTTTCTCTATATCAGCTGATTAACAGGTATGCCTAGAGACTATCTGTCCTATTTTCATTTAGGGCTTTGTTCCTGCATTAAGTCTGCTTACAGGTCCTTTGAAATATGGTTTGTCTGTCTTTCATTAATTAAGCCTGTCTGCATAGCTGTATGGTCAATCTGCCCTGAGGCACACAAGGACTGGTAACTTTCTCCTTCATAATTTTGGTAGATTAAATAAAAATTATGGCCTGAAATAAGGTGTTCTAATGCTGGGCACACATAATAGAAAAATAAGCATATTATATTTGTTTTGGTTATGAGTGACAGGACTCCTAAGAGGAAAAAAAAACAACTGAAAATTTAAGAATACACAAGAAGCAGCAAATGTTTCAGATATAAAACAAAAGCAAATGACAGTCACTACCCATTTAAATAACAGGGTTTTATTTTTTGTGTGTGAGAGTGTATAGTAGAGATTGTGTTGAAGAAGTCTAAATTACACTTTTATGGCAAAATGATAAATTTTTATTAATCCATTCACTTGAAAAAAAAGTCTGAAAAAGCTGTCTTGTGCACATTGTTTTGTAAAATCTTACTTCTTTATTTACCATACATTTAAGCCTTTAGCTTTTCAATTTTATATCTTCAGGCTTAACAACTGAAGTTTACACATGTACCTCTGGAAAATACATTAAGTCAAGGTGATATTACAGTATTTCCATTTAGAAATTGTTGTCAAATTTCATTTAATACTTTAAATATATGTATATGTTTTCACTTGTATGTACATTGTTGTTTTGTCTGCATGAATTGCTGTGTGAAGGTTTCAAGTCTTCTAGGACAAGTGCTATTGAGAGTGAAGAGCCACCATTTGGGTGCTCAGAATGGAACCTGTGTCCTCTGGAAGAAATTTCAGTGATTTCAAGTGTTGGGTCATCTTTCCTGTCCCATTATTGAGTTTGTAATTACAATTTTAAATGCTGGTTAGGACTCCAGAGAGTTTACTTTCACCTTTCTTGGTAATTGAAGCTTTGATGATACTGTTTTTCTTTTAAATATTGATTTATTTAATTTTTTAATTTTAGTAGGTTTGAAGAATTAAAAGTGACAAGGATAAAGTAATAAGCAATTAGCTTTTAACTAAGAAGTTTCTATAAACCTGATCAAGACAAATAACCAGCTTTTGCCAAATATTTAATAACTTATACTGTTTTATAAATTTTTCAGTGCAAATAACACAGATCATTTTTATGCTTTACTGTTTCCCATATTCCTCAGCTTTATATATTAGCAAAGATTATTTTCTGCAAATATATATAATATGGTACTAAGGGATTTGCATGAATTCTTTCCGATGTGTGGTTGGAAATTAAGTAAAAAATTAGGTTCTAAAACTAGGAATATAACTGACTGAAAATCCCAGTGTTTCTTACAGTCACAGAGATAATGTAATGAATCTATATTTCTCTGCTTTACTCTTTCTTTTACTCTCTCTCCTGTCTGTATATCTATCTATCTATCTATCTATCTATCTATCTATCTATCTATCTATCTATCTATCTGTATATCTATCTATCTATCTATCTATCTATCTATCTATCTGTATATCTATCTATCTATCTGTATATCTATCTATCTATCTATCTGTATATCTATCTATCTATGTATCTATCTATCTGTATGTGGTGGAATGTTCTCTGTACCATGTAAATTATTGACTGTTTGGACCCATGCAGGGCACCGTAGAAGTGGGTGGAGAATCAGAGGCAGCCAGGTAGGAAGAAGGGGTGGAGTTTGCTAGTCGCCATCTGTCCCCTGAAGAAGCATGTAGGAATTCAGGTGAGCCACGGGTTGCAAGCCACGTGGTGAGTAGATTCATGGAAATGGGTTGATTTAAGAAGAAAGAGCTAGCTAGTAATGTGCTTAAGATATGGGCCAAGCAGTGTAAAGTATATAAGCGTGTGATTCATTTCTTTTGGGGGACAAAAGCCGCGGGCGCGCGAAACAGGTTCCAAACTGGTGCCACACGTGCGCCAGGTCATAAATCTCCGGACCCAAACAGGCTGGGAAAAACATACTACAACATCTGTATATCTATCTATCTATCTGTATATCTAACTATCTGTACATCTATCTATCTATCTATTTATCTATCTATCTATCTGTATATCAATCTATCTATCTATCTGTATATCTATCATCTATCTATCTACCTATCTCTCTGTATATCTATCTCTCTGTATATCTATCTATCTGTATATCTATCTATCTATCTGTATATCTATCTATCTATCTATCTGTATATCTATCATCTATCTAACTATCTATCTATCTATCTGTATATCTATCTATCTATCTATCTATCTATCTATCTGTATATCTATCTATCTATCTGTATATCTATCTATCTATCTATCTATCTGTATATCTATCTATCTATCTGTATATCTATCTATCTATCTGTGTATCTATCTATCTGTATATCTATCATCTATCTATCTATCTATCTGTATATGTATCATCTATCTATCTTCCTATCTCTCTGTATATCTATCTATCTGTATATCTATCTATCTGTATATCTATCTATCTATCTGTATATCTATCTATCTATCTATCTATCTGTATATCTATCTATCTATCTATCTGCTGGTCTTTCTAGATACACAAAACCTTTACAGAATCTTATTATAATAATGATAATGTTCACGGGCAACTGACAAAGATAAATTATTGTTTATTAAAGGGTTCCAAGGGGAGCAATATTTGAAACATTTGGTATTAAATGGTAGTACAGTTCCTGGAAAGGCTGAACTGTTTTCATGAGGCTTCACTCAGCAGGTCAGATACCCAAACTGAGATCTTAAGACAGATGTGACTTTGCATATGTACATTTCAATATTAAACTAGTTTTCCATCAATGCCTCAAATACTGGTTCCCCAAGGCCATAGTTTATTATCAGATACTTGCTGGACAAGAGGCCAGGCTTCTAGGTCAAGGGGATAGTTTCTCCTATCCACTACAAAACTTGGACCTAGTACTCTTGTATTTTTTCAATCAATAATAGTGAATACCCCATGAAGTATTGGCAGTAGAAGGCATTTTAACGGGATTAGAAGACCTAGGCATTTGGGTAACTTATTCATGTAGCTTCTTTGTATCTTCAGGGCCTGTTGGGGCCTGATCTCTGGTATACCATGTCAATTTGTTAATAGATTTCTGGTGTTCATGTTGTATTCTATGAGCTTTTGTGTCTGATAACATCCTGCTTATGATAAGGACCTGGGATTACATAGTAAGTTGTTGTCCCTCTGTCAAATATTCAGTTTAATCTACTGGTGGGAATTAATGGCATATGCTCATATTCTTACTGATCCCTTTGTGTGAAGTTCTGTGGGTGCCAGTGGCAGAGTATTGAAATAACATTATAAGGTATTGTATTGTTCCAATTCTCTAATGTTCTTATGGATACTATTCAGTTTTGTTCTTTTCTTGTCCCTTTGTATGATAGTTTCTGCTGACTTTTAAAAAACTCATCTTTTTCATAATTTATTTTGAAAGTAGTATACTTGGTGCTGCTGTTCTTAGAAAGCTCACATGGCATGTAACATAGATTATGCCACACTTCTCTACCACAAGTTTTATATTTTAATATTCTTCTTCTCTTGTCACTTTATCCCCTGCCACCTTCACTTCAGGACCCCATCACTTAAGAATGACCTGTTGTTTTATATCACTGGTACTTAAGAAACAATTCTGTGAATGTCTTTGCTGTTTAACTCACTCATCTGCCTTAGTGTCTAAACCAATAAGTTGTCTGTCTCTATTTAAACATGAAGCATGGTCCTAAAGGATCCAAATTTGCAGAATAAAAATGTGCACATGATATGTTTTCTTTGCATATTAGCCAGAGATGGAAGCATGCTATTTTAAAAGTATTTTTTATTAATCTCCTAAATGTGTTAAGTGATTTTTCCATAAGAAGGCACATTAATTTTATAATACTTGCATTTTCATGCCGTAAGAAAAGTGTTTGAGATGAGCTCTCTTATGTTGACCCAAGTGGCCTCCTTGTAAATGGAATTCCCATAGAAGAGAAGACTTTGCAGCTCTCTCAGGAAAGTCTATGTTTCTTGTAATATCACTGTCCAGTTTTCACATGTAGGCATGCTTTTGATATGCAGTGGGAAGAAAGATTAGAAAATATAGAAAGAATAGAAATATGTTATTGTGAATCATCTTTTAGCAATACATGATTAGAATGCTTCTTTTTTTTGTAAAACTTTATTTATTTCTTATTTATTTATTTGCCTTGGTGTTTGCCTGGAACTGCAACTACAGACAGTTGTTAGCTGCCATGTGGGTGCTGGGAAACGAACCCGGGTCCTCTGGAAGAGCAGACGGTGCTCCCAACCGCTGAGCCATCCCTCCAGCCCCGATTAGAATGCTTCTAACTTTCTCATATCACTAGGTGCAATGATGGGTTTCAATGAAGTTTGTGGAAGGGAACAAAATGAGTTTTTGAAATTCAGAGGTTTCTCAGATATCCATAATGTCAGGATAATCAATAATCAAATTTTTAAAAAGAGGAGTGATGGTAAGAGACACTGACATTTCTAAAAATTTTTAAACCTTAAGTAATAAAGAACTTTAACATACATCTTGTTCTGATTTTGTTTGTAGTTTTTGAAACATTTTTTTCTCTTTAGTAAATTTTCATGGAATTTACCTTTAGACCAGGCTGGTTTTGAACACAAAGACAGATCTTCCTGCCTCTGACAACCAAGTGCTGGGAAGAAAGACTGAAACCACTGTTCCTGGGCTTTGTTTTAAGAATCTTAGAAAGAATCTGAGTATGTAACTTTTGTGGGTCTGGCATGGCTGGGTATAACAGTCTGGCTTCAAGCTCAGAGGTCTGGTTGCCCTAATTCCAGAGTACTGAAATTAAAGTGTATGATGCCATGCTCAGATGAACTCTTTTTTATATGACAACCAAATGCCAATATTGATTCTAATTTTGTAAAGTATAATAACATATGTGGGCTAAAAAATTTGTACCATGGGGCTGTAGAGATGGCTCAGTGTTTGAAAGCACTGTTTGTTCTTCCCAAAGACCTGAGTTCAATTCCCAGCATCCACATGGCTGCTAACAACTGTCCGTAATTCCAAGATCTGAAACCATTACACAGTTATACGTGCAGTCAAAGTATCAATTCACATAAATAAAAAATATTATTTTAAAAAAATTTGTACCACATTTTTATACTTTGTGACCTGGTCTTTACTAGGCCTTGTTAGCTTTGAATTCCATATTCACCTCAAAATAGTCTTGTCTTGAAGCTCTTAGTCTCACCTAAGCCATTATACAGCATTTGACCTAAACATACAAAATGTGAAAATGTTGGGTTTTTTCATACTGCATAGAGATTCTTTTTTTTTTCAGTGTTGAATAATTTTGTTTTTTTAAAAAATGGTATGTGTAATTTATGTTAGGTTTTTGTCCTCTCTGCCCCATATTAGTACAAAATAATTTTAAATCATTATTATTTCTCAACTTTTTTTCAAGAGTTTATTTGGCTGTAGAATTATGATTATTTGCATGTATGAAATTTCCAATTGATCTAGACAATTTTTATTGCTCTACCACAGAGCAGCTCCCCTTTTAAATATTGTTTGAGATTTAAAACTACTTTTTAGTATGATTTTACTAACTAGATCAATCAGTTCACTTAATAAATCTTTTTTATTAGATTTTATTTCATTTATTGTTTTCTCAAAGCAGGTAAATTGTGCTGTTAAATGGCTTTGCTTCTTAGATTATGAGGCCTTTTTATTTATATTTCATCTTTCAGTAACACTCAAACTTTTTGTAAATAGTATTGAGACTGTAAATAAGAAATGTCTTTCTTTCAATTACAAAGTTAAAAATGTTTTAGCATAATATATTTGTTGTTTTTCAATTATTAATTAATAAATTAATGGATACATGTGAATTAGTTTTGCTGAGTAATTTTGCTAAAGTTCATCGATTTTGATCATGCAGTCTTGCACATGGGACATTCCTGCTACCTTCCAAAAGCTGAGATTACTTATGTGTACCTAGTAATTCATCATTTGTATTCCAGTTATTTCTCCCAATATGTATGTCTAAATTAATGTTCATAAGTTGCAGCAAAAGTAAAATCTGATAACAAATTTAGCTCTTGCTTACAAGCAGTCAATTATGTAGAAGGAAATTTTATTTTCTTTACTTAAAAGTTAGAATTTTTGAGTTAAGATTGCTTAAATTCAGGATATGAAAGTATGAAGACATTGTTTGTGTTTAGGTGAAGCTATCATTACATTTTACAATAGTTACAATGTGCCAAGTAGGTCCAGATATACACAAACTAAGAAATAAAGATATCCTGCAGTCCAAATATATGTTTTTCTTTGCCACTGAAACAGGATATATTACATCAGGCACACTCAGTATCATAGCACTAGACCTTCCTAGCCAGCTTGTCATTAAGACCTGTTTGATGCTTGCTGTAAATATATGTGCACTGAGTTGAGAATGAAAAGAGCAAAACATTAAGAATAGCCAGAATCCAAGGGTTTCCCTGGCTATAATTCAGCTAAATGAAACTCAGAATGCAATCCTGCCAGATGTTTTTTGCACTCTTGCCTCTGTGTTTAAAGACCAAAACATTATGTAACTACTTCTGACTCATAATTTTCCTAGAATATTTCCTAATGAAAGATAGTAGCTTTTATTTTAGATTTTTTATTTGACTTTGCCTATGCAAATATTTGAATAACGCTTGAATTTCTGTTACCTATGGAGGCCAGAAGTTGATGTCAGATTCTCTGCCCCTAGAAATAAAACTGGTTGTAAGTTTGTATGTGGATGCTGAAAATTAAACCTTGGTCCCCTGGAAAAGTAATCAGTGCTCTTACTTGCTGTGCCTTTGCTCCAGTTCCACAGTTTTTGTCCCAGCATAGGAAATCTGTTTGATATTTTCTCTGTTTGACATAATTGCTATTGTTTGCTTAATTTTTTATGACAGAATTTTAGGTAGCTTCTACTGACCTTGACCTCATTTGACTCCTTGAACTTTAGATTTTTATTCTACTTTCAAGTAGTTCAGGGATTACAAGTGTGCACTACTACCACACCTGCTACATGTGTTGTGGGTAAATTACTGCAGGTTAATCACCAATTAGATAAGATCCCAAGCCCCTATTTATAATTTTCATGTGTAGTTTGTGTGCAAACTATATATATCAAAAACTTTTATTGTGTATGTCCATTTCTAAAAATGCTTAATCATAGTGGTATGTAATTTTCATTTTCAGGATTATTTTAATTTAAACTAGTAGTTTGTCTTATTGAAATTTTATTTCTAAAATGACTTATGTTCAAAAAATTCTTTTTAAATTAGAAAAAAGCGAGAATGCCAGTATTACATGAGCAAACGTTGGCTATTTCTGATTTTTACAATAAATTAACTTTTAAAATAAAATGTTTTTCTCAAATACTTGTGATTGTAGTTTAAAGTCTGTTTTGTTAAATACTAGGATATCTACATTAGCTTGCTTCTTAAATCTATATAATCAGAATATCTTTTTCAAACCTTGTCCTCTGACATCTTTGAAGTTCAGATGTGCTTCTTGTATGTGACAGAGGGATTAATCCTGCATTTTAACCATTCTATAAACCTGTGTCTTTATATAAGACAATTGAGTTCACTATATTAAGGCATATTAATGTCCAGTCATTGTTAAATCCTGTTGTTTTTTTGTGGAGTGTGTATGTTTTCCACCTTGGACATTTTGCTGCTTTTGATAATCTATGTTTTGTGTTTCTGTGGGTATATCTATTTTCCTTAGGATGGGATTTGTCTTGAGTTGAATTTGTGCATAAGTATTGTTTAAATGTCATTTTGTCATGTAACATCTTATTTACTCCATCTATGTTGATTGGGAGTTTTGTTGGATATAATAGTCTTGGCTGATGTCCATAGTATATTAGTGTCTGCATAACAACTGTCCAAGTGGAGTCTCCACTGCGAAATTAAGATTTACTCTAATGGGCTTGTCAAGAACTACACTGATGGATTTGCCTTTATACCTTCCTTAGCCTTTGTCTTTTGCAGCTCTTAATATTACGCTTTTTATAGAGTATATCTAGTGGTTTGGGGAGTGAACTTTTCTGGGAGATCCAGCATATTTTTGTTCTGTAAGCTTCTTTTATCTTCACATTTA
>PVIH01031832.1:0-10348 GCA_004025045.1 Sigmodon hispidus | reverse complement strand
TTTTTTTTAACTGTAGCTCTATAGTATAGCTTGAAGTCAGGGATGGTAATACCTCCTGAGGTTCTTTTGTTGAGTAAAATTGTTTTGGCAATCCTGGCTTTCCTGTTATTCCAAATGAAATTGAGTATTGTTCTTTCAAGGTCCAAAAAATATTGTGTTGGGATTTTGATGGGCAGTGCTTTGAATCTGTAGATTGCCTTTGGTAGAATTGCCATTTTTACTATGTTGATCCTACCCATCCGGGAACATGGGAGAGTTTTCCATTTTCTGATATCCTCTTCAGTTTCTTTCTTCAGTGATTTAAAATTTTTGTCAAATAGGTCTGTTACTTCTTTGGTTAAAGTTACTCCAAGGTATTTAATACTATTTGCAGCTATTATGAAGGGTAATGTTTCCCTTATTTCTTTTTCAGCTCTTCTAGCTTTAGTGTATAGAAGGGCTACTGATTTCTTTGAGTTAATCTTGTATCCTGCTACATTCCTGAAGGTGTTTGTCAGCTGTAGCAGTTCCTTGGAAGAATTTTGTGGGTCACTTATGTATACAATTGTATCATCTGCTAATAAAGATAACTTCACTTCTTCTTTTCCCATTTGTATCCCCTTAATCTCTTTTCATTCCCTTATTACTTTACCTAAAACTTCAAGAACTATATTGAATAAATAAGGGGAGAGAGGACATTCTTGTCTAGTTCCTGATTTTAGTGGGATTGCTTCTAGTTTTTCTCCATTAAGTTTGATACTGGCTGTCGGCTTCTTGTAAATCACCTTTATTATATTTATATATTCTCCTTGTACTCCTGATCTCTCCAGGGCTTTAATCATAAAGGAATGTTGGATTTTGTCAAAGGCTTTTTTCGCATCTAAGGATATGATCATGTGGTTTTTGTTCCTTTAGTTTGTTTATATGATGGATAACATTTACAGTTTTTTGTTTGTTAATCCAGCCCTGTATTTCCTGTATAAAGCCTACTTGGTCATGGTGGATGATATCTTTTATACATTGCTATATACCGTTTGTCAAAATTTTGTTGAAAATTTTCGCATCAATATTCATGAGGCAAATTGGTCTGTAATTCTCCTTTTTTGTTGTGTCTTTGAGTGGCTTGGGTATTAGGGTGATTGTGGCCTCATAAAAGGAATTTGGCAATATTCCTTCAGTTTCTACTGTGTGAAATAGTTTGAGGAGTAACGGTAGTAATTCTTCTTTGAATGTCTGGTAGAACTCAGCACTAAATCCATCTGGGCCAGGGCTTTTATTTTTGGAGAGGTTTTAAATGACAGCTTCAATTTTCTTAAGGGTTATAGGCCTGTTTAGGTAATTAATCTGATCTTCATTTAAATTGGTAGATGGTACCTGTTCAGAAAGCTGTCCATTTCTTCTAGGTTTTCCATTTTTGTGGAATACAGATTTTCAAAATATGATCTGATAATTCTCTGTAATTCCTGGGGGTATGTTGTTATGTACCCCTTTTCATTTCTGATTTTGTTGATTTGAACACTCTCTCTCTGTTTTTTGATTAGTTTGGCTAAGGGTTTATCTATCTTGTTAACTTTCTCAAAGAACCAACTCTTAGTTTCGTTGATTCTTTGTATTGTTCTTTTTGTTTCAATAGTATTGATTTCAGGTCTAAGTTTGATTATTTCCTGCCATCTACTCCTTCTAGGTGAGTTGGCTTCTAATTGTTCTAAGGCTTTCAGCTGAGCTGTTAGGTCTCTAGTGTGGGATTTCTCTATGTTTTTCATATAGGCATCTATTGCTATGAATTTTCCTCTTAAGACTGCTTTCGTTGTGTCCCACAAGTTTGGATACGTTGTGGATTCATTTTCATTAAATTCTAGGAAGACTTTGATTTCTTTTTTATTTTATTCTTTACCCAGAGATGGTTCAGCTGAGTGATGTTTAGTTTCTATGAGTTGGTAGGATTTCTTTGGGTTTTGATGTTGTTGAACTCTAACTTTAGGCTCTGGTGGTCCGATACGTTACAAGGGATTATTTTCATTTTTCTTTGTATCTGCTGATATTTGCTTTATGACCAAAATGTGGTCAATTTTGGAGAAAGTTCCATGAGGAGCTGAGAAACATGTATATTCCTTTGCATTTGGGTGGAAGCTTCTGTAGATATCTATTAAATCCATTTGCATCATAACCTCATTTAGATTCCTTATTTCTCTGTTGAGTCTCTGTCTGGTTGATCTATCCAGGGTTGAAAGTGGAGTATAGAAGTCTCCCACTATTTGGGTGTAAGAATTGATATGGGATTCGAGCTTTAGCAGTGTTTCTTTTACATAAGTAGGTGCCCTTATATTAGTGGCATAAATATTCAAGATTGAAATCTCCTCTTGACCAATTTTTCCTGTGATGTATAATTAGTGACTCTCTTGGTCCCTTTTAATTGCTTTTAGCTTAAAGTCTACTTTGTTAGATATTAGGTTTGCAACCCCTGCTTGTTTCTTAGGACCATTTGACTGGAAAATCTTTTCCCAACCCTTTATTCTAAGCCTGTGTCTTTCTTTGCGGTTGAGGTGTGTTTCTTATAGGCAACAGAAGGATGGCTTCTGATGTTGTATCCATCTTGTTAGTGTGTGACGCTTTATAGGAGAGTTGAGACCAATGATATTAAGGGAAATTAGTGATGATTGAATCATATTTCCTGCCATTTTTGGTGGTAAGTTGTTTGTATTTTCTTTTCTCTAGAGTATTCTTCTGTGGAATTATTGATTTTTTTGTGATTTCGTGTGTTATCTGGGGTTCTTATGTTGGAGTTTTCCCTCTAACATTCTCTGTAGTGCTGGATTAAAATGTATATATTGTTTCAGTCTGACTTTTTCTTGAAATATCTTGTTTACTCCATCTATGATGATTGATCATTTTGCAGGGTATAATATTCTAGTTTGGCAGCCATGCTGTTTTAGCGTCTGTATAACTTCTGACTAAGCCCTTCTAGCTTTCATCGTTTCCATTAAATAGTCAGGTGTTATTCTGTTGAGTCTGCCTTTATATGTGAGTTGGCCCTTTTCTTTGCACCTTTTAAAATTTTTTCTTTGTTCTGTATGTTGTGTGGATTGATTATAATGTGGCACGCTGACTTTTTTGGGGGTCATATCTATTTGGTGTTCTGTAAGCTTCTTGTATCTTTTTAGGCATTTCCTTCTTCAGGTTAGAGCAGTTTTCTTCTATTATTTTATTGAAAACATTATGTGTGACTTTGAGCTGGTATTCTTCTCCTTCTATTCCTATTATTGTTAAATTAGGTCTTTTCATGGTGTCCCAGATTTCCTGAACATTTTGAATTATGACTTTTTTAGTTTTACTATTTTCTTTGACTGATATATCTATTTGAGCTACTGAGTCTTCCACTTCATAGATTCTATCTTCCATCTCTTGAACTCTGTTATGCTTGTATCTGTGGTTCCAGCTTTTTTCTTCAGATTTTCTATTTCCATCTTTACCTCATTTTGTGCCTTTTTTATTGCTTCCATTTCAGCTTTTAGTTCCTGGCATGTTTCTTTCATAGATTTGTTGATCTCTTCAAATTTTTTGTTTGTATTTTCTTCTATTTCTTTAAGGCTATTTTTCATATCTTCTTTGAGAGTTTCGATGATCATCAAAAAGGAATTTTTGGTGTTGCTTCCTTCTGTCTCCTCTTCATTGCTCAGTTCAAGTCTTGTAAGATCGCCACTTTTTTCTGGAGTTACCTTGTTGTTCTTTGTATTATTATGTAAGTTTTTGCACTGACGTTTGCCCATGTCTTCAGTGGTTCACGATTAGGTCACTCCTGGTCAGTTGTGCCACTTGGGCTTGTGTGCCTCCTGTCACCTCTCTGGGCAGGGTCTGTGTCTGTCCTTCAGGGACCCCAGTCATTATCTTTTGTTCAGTTGGAGGTAGAGGTGGGTAGCCTTGCAAATTCCCTCAGCAGCAGCTGGGGCTGGGGGGAATGTGACAGGCAGACTTTATCTGCACCTGCTGCTGAGTGTGCTGTTACTTTCTCTGTAGACAGCACCTGTTCCTGGAAGCAGAACTGGAACTGATGGGCGCTCAACTCTCCCTCCCTGGCTGGGATATAGGCACTTGGGCCTCATGACCCCTCCTCACCTCTGGGCGGGATCTGAGTCTGTCCTTCAGGGACCCCAGTAGTTATCTGTTCGCTCAGTTGGAAGTGGAGTTGGGTAGCTTTGCAAATTCCTCAGCAGCAGCTGAGGCGGTGGGGGGGGGTGGGACCTGACAGGCAGACTTTATCTGAGCCTGCTACAGAGTGTGGTGGGACTTACTCTGCAGACAGCACCTGGTCCCGGAATGACATTAAGAATTTTAAAAAACATAGGTTATTATTTTTTTTGACAATGGGACATCTGCTCCTGGCAGCACCAATCCACTTCAAAGAAAATTATGGACATTAAGGAAATTCCTCTATGTGTTGACCTTCTTTGTGACAAAGTTTGCCATTGGGCAAGAAAGTACTCTTACCTTGACTGCTGACAATATGATATTCAATATGAACAAACAGGAGAAATACACAAAAGAATTGCCATACCTTGCCAAAACAAGATAGAAAGGACTTTGTAAATATCCTGTTACCCAGAGAAGTCTGTCAGACATGCTAGGCCTGTAGGTCGAAGATGGATACTTCAACAACACAGAAGAACTTCGGGTGACTGTCCAGACAGTCAGTTGTTTCATTTCTTACATTTTTGGAAGTTGCTACTTGCTTAATATTATTTCCTTCTTGGGTCTCTGAGGAATTTGAAGATGAGATAGTTAATAGTTATAGTTATCTAGTGACAGTTTTAGAAAAGAAAATTTAAAATGAATTTAAGAGACATCAAAATATAGTTTTTAGTTAGTAATACAGTTAGATACAAAGTAGATTAGGTACAATCCTTTGGATTCACCAAAACAGTATAAATAATGGAATATTTTCTTTGAATCTGTCAATTGTTAATGAATACTGGACATTCCTTATGTAATTATTGTTTGTGTGTTATTATATATAATTATTGTGCCTATTATATATGGTCTTTCCTATGTTAATTATAACTCTCTTTTTTATTTTTGACATAAAATGGGATATGTGGATATATATTATACATTTAATAAATCTGAATATTGGGGAGAGAGCACCCAGTCAAATCCCATGCAGACAGTTCAGAAAATTCTTAAACCTTGAATTCAAAGATAAACAGTTGATTCAATCACACACACATTTAATCCCAGCACAGGGAGAGCCGGGAGTGGTGACCTCTACCATTGATCCCACAATTCCAGAGACAGAAATTTATTTAGTGTTTGTGCATCAATATTCCTAAGGGAGATTGATCTGTAAATCTTTCTTAGTTGTATCTTTGTCTTGGTTATGAGGGTGATTGTAGCCTCATTAAAAGAGTTTGGCAATGTTCCTTCAGATTCTATTGTATGGAACACTTTGAGAAGTATTGGTATTAATGTTTCTTTGAATATCTGATAGAATTCTGCACTAAAGCTATCTGGACCTTTTGTTTTTTTTTTTTTCTTTTTATTTATTTATTTTTGCTTGGGAGACTTTTAGTAACATCAATTTCCCTAGGGGTTATAAGTCTATTTTGGGTCATTTGTCTGGTCTTGATTTAATTTTGGTAAGTGGTACCTGTCTAGAAAATTGCCCATTTCTTTTAAGTTTTCCAATTTAATGGAGTACAGGTTTTTGAAGTATGGCCTAATGATTGTCTGGATTTTCTTGCTTTCTGTTGTTATGTCCTCCTTTTCATCCTGATTTTATTAATTTGGATACACTCTTTCTTCCTTTTGGTTAACTTGAATTTCTTGTTAACTTTCTCAAAGCACCAAGTCTTTGACTCATTAATTCTTTTGTTCTCTTTTTTTCAATTTTTATTATCTTCAGCCCTGAGTTTGATTATTTCTCCTCTTCTACTCCTTCTAGGTGAGATTGCTTCTATTATTCTAGAACTTTCAGCTATGTTGTTAAGTCTCTTGTGTGAGATTCTCTAGGTTTTTCATATAGCCATCTAGTGCTATAAATTTTCCTCTTAGCACTGCTTTTATTGTGTCCTACAAGTCTGAGTATGTTGTGGATTCATTTTTATTATATTTTCTTTCATTATTTCTTTCTTGATCCAGAGGTTATTTAATTCAGAGATGTTCAGTTTCCATGAATTTGTAAGCTTTTCATGATTTTTTTCAGTATTGAACTCTAACTTTAGACCATGGTGGTCTGTTAAGATAAAAGGCATTATTCCCATTATTTTGTATCTACTGATAATTGCTTTATGACTGAGTATGTGGTCAATATTAGAGAAAGTTCCAAATGATGATGAGAAAAACATATATATTTCTTTTTTTGTTTTGGTGGAAAGTTCTATATGTATCTATTAAGTCCATTTGGGTCAGATACCTGTTAGATCCCTTATTTCTCTGTTGAGTTTCTTTTGTGTAGTAGACCTATTTATTGGTGAGAGTGGGGTATTGAAGTCTCCCACTATTAATGTGTAGGTTTTAGTATGTGATTTAATCTTTAATACTGTTTCTTTTACATATGTAGATGTAGTTGTGTGGGGGACATAAATGTTCAGAATTGAGACTTCTTCTTTGTGTATTTTTTTTCTCAGATGACTGTTTAGTGACCATTCTGGGCTCTTTAATTTTAGTTTAAAATCTATTGTGTTAGATACTATCTTGTTTCTCAGGTCCATTTAATTGGAAAGTGTTTTCCCAACCCTTAACTCTGAGCCAGTTTCTGTCTTTCAAGTTGAGGTATGTTTCTTATATGCAGCAGAAGGATGGATTCTTTCTTTTTTATATTCAATGTGTTAAGGTGTGTCTTTTTATAGGTGAATTTTGCCAATTGATATTAAGGGATATTAATAACCAGTGCTTGTTATTTTCTGTTATTTTTGAAGGTAATGTTTGTGTGTTCACTTCCCTTTTTTGGGTTTTTTCTTCTGTGGGATTGAGTTTATCTAGTTTCCTTAGGTTAGAGTTTTTCCTCTAGTGATTTCTGTAGGGCTGGACTTATGGATTGGTATTGTTTAAATGTGGTTTTGTTGTGAAATGTCTATCTATGGTGATTGATAGTTTTGCTGGGTTTTCAATTTTTATATCTTGAAATATTTTCTTTACCTGTTTGATTACTTTTCATGATAATATTGGATTTCTTTATTTTCTTTTAGGGATTTATTGATCTCTTCCAATTTTTAGTTTGTCTTTTATTCTATTTCTTTAAGAGTTTTCTTTTTTAACATATTCTCTTTTAAGGCTTCTATTATCTTCATAAAGTTTTTTTTTAAAGGCCATTTCCTTCTTCTTCTTCTTCTTCTTCTTCTTCTTCTTCTTTTACTTCTTCTTCTGCATTACCATGTTCAGTTCTTGATGTTGTAGAACCACCAAATTTTGAGGGTGCCATATTGTTCTTTATGTTGCTATATGTATTTTTGCACTGGCATATGCCCGTTGATTCTTTGGATCACTGCAGGATTTGTCTGTATCTCAGGCATCTAATTTTGTTGTAATCTGTTCTGGGTGTCTATGTCTCAGGAAGTCTCTCTTGCTCTAATCTGGGTTCTTGGTCCACTTGGACCTGATGCATAATGTGTCATAGTGACCCCTGTTAATCTAGTATGTTCTGATACACTGTGGCCTCAGGTAGCCACTTTTGATCCAGTGGCTCCTGTGCTTAGTGTCTTAGCTAGGTGCTCTTTATTTAGTAGGAACTGATGAGCTCTCTTAGTCTCTTGGTCTCTTATTCTTTTTTTTTTTTTTTTTAAAAATATGAGAAATAGCTTTAATGGGATTAACTTGCTATTTTATTTTTTGCTAATAGGTCACTGTGAATCATGGCAGAATCATATAATCTCATGTCCCAGTTTTAAGTTATATTATTTTGGGTGAAAGTCTCAGATTTGTTTCATAATTCAGCAAATAGTAGGAAGCATTAATCACATTTTTTCCACATTATCAACAAACTGTTATCTCAAGACACTCAAAATATCTTCTAGTTGTGCTTACATTAAAAGGACACTTGTATCTCTTGCATAGAAGATTATGGCAATGTTCTCCTGTGTTACTTGTAATGATATCATTGTGAAATAAAGGCCATTATAAACAAAGATATCAAGATAAATAATTGCCAAAATTGGGAGAAAATTTAACAAAAATAATTACCAAAGATATTTGAGATAAATCAAGCCAAATATTAGCTTGAATTGAATATATTTCATGCAGTATATTTTATATAACTGTAAATTGCTTTAAATGATTAAGTTTCATGACAAAATTTTTCATAAAAACTAATTCCACTAAGATCACCTGGTGGCCTCAGTGCCAACTGGGAACCCACAGATCTCTTAAATACATCAGACTAAGAGGTGAGTAACACACCACCTAGCCCAGACAGAGATCCCAGACTCTGGGACCCTGTCCCTGGGACATAGCCCTTGGAACCCCACCCTAACTCCTCTCTGCCTTAAATCCAGGCCTGCAAGCCACAAGCACCTGTTGAACGCACTTTGCTGGACACGCCCAGCTACAAAACCTTACCCAATCCCCCAACCTACACCATTCCCCACTGACTTCAGCCACAACTGGAAACCTACAGATTCTCTACATACTCCAGACTAAGAGATCATCGGAAAATATCAGACTAAGAGAAGTAATTGGAAACCCACAAATACTATGCATACATACATTAGAATAAGAGACCAATTTGTATGCCCTTAATCTCTTTTCGTTCCCTTATTGCTTTAGCTAAAACTTCGAGAACTATATTGAATAGATAAGGGGAGAGAGGACATCCTTGTCGAGTTCCTGACTTTAGTGGGATTTCTTTGAGTTTTTCTCCATTAAGTTTGATACTGGCTGTTGGCTTCTTGTAAATTTCCTTAATTATATTTAGGTATACTCCCTTTATTCCTGATTTCTCCAGGGCTTTAATCATAAAGGAGTGTTGGATTTTGTCAAAGGCTTTTTCTGCATCTAAGGATATGCCACTAGACAAAAAACCATTCTAATATTGACTGCTTAATAATATGCTATATAAACTAAACATACAAGTTACATAAAAAAAGTGACCTCTGAACATTAACAAAACAAGCCAAAATGGTCCTTCGAGTTCCTACTTTACAAAAAACATCGCCAGACATTCTTCAAGACACACAAAAAAACAACTAATAAACTATGTCAGATTTCCTACATCACTAAAATATATAACAAAGACTTTAAGCCATAAAGGCTAAAAATAAATTCCCCATTGTTATAAAAAACTTTAAATAACTATCCAAACAGACATAAGTCGTCTCTGTCATTTTTCTAAACTTTAAAAGTTGCTTATACTTTCTGTTTATTTAGATAATATTATATCCTTCTATAGTCTTTGATGTAATTAAAAGTTTAATAATTATAAATATAATTCTTTTAATTTAAAATATATATTAAATATAAAACTTTAGACTTACAAAAATAAAATAAATAAGATATTCTCTTTAATTTCATAAATACAAATAAACTAAATATTATGACTATAATTCCTGCTTAAAAACTATTCTATTATAATTTTACTATATAAAAATGAAAACCTTCCTTTTTAATTAAACAAAAAAAATGTGGTGGAATGTTCTTTGTATGCTGTAAATAAAGCACTGTTTTGGCCTATGGACGGCACCATAAAAGTGGGTAAAGAATCAACACAGACAGGCAAGTAGAAGGGTGGAGTTAAGTCACTCTCCATCTGTCCCCCAAACAAACAACATATAAAAATCCAAGTGAACTACAGACTGTAGGCCACGTGATAAAAAGGTAAATAAAAATAAGTTAAATTAAGATAAAAGAGCTAGCTAATAATGTACATAAGACATGGGCTAAACAGTATAAAAGATATAAGCGTGTAATTCATTTCTTTGGGAGACAAAAGCAGTGCGAACAGGCCAGGCACAAACCTCCCAGACCCAAAACGAGCCAAAAAAAAAAAAACATTATACAACTTTCAGTCTATTGTCATTATGATGGGGAGTATGGCAGAGTACAGGCAGATGTGGAGCTGGAGCTGAAGATGAAGTGAATTGAGGAAAAAATGGGCAGATGCCAGTGCAAGAATACATACAACAACACAAAGATCAACAAGACACCATCAGAAGTAGCAAGTGGTTCTATAGCTTCAAGACCTGAATATAACAATGAAGAGGAAACAGAGGAAAATGACCTTAAAAACAGATTTATGAAACTGATACAAGCCTTAAAAGGGAATATAAAAAACTCCCTTAAAGAAATAGATGAAAATACAAACAGAAAATTAGAAGAGATGAACAAAAAAAAAAAAAAAAAAAAAAAAAAAAAAAAAAAAAAAAAAAAAAAAAAAAAAAAAAAA
>PVIH01031831.1:0-10351 GCA_004025045.1 Sigmodon hispidus | reverse complement strand
ATATAATGACCAATATAATTAAATAGAGGTAGAATTTGCATAGTGGATATGGCAACAGTATGCTTAATATGTAGTAATGAATAAAATATTTTAAACAGACGTAGAAGCATGTAGAAGATATGATATATATAGATTTAATTTTGTATTAATATATAAATTATTCTAAACAGAAATATGAAATAATTTTATATTTAAATTTGTATCAATATACAAATTCTCTTAAACAGACATATAAAATAATTTTGTATTTGTATTAATTTATAAGAATCTATGTTAGTAGAAATTGATTATATTTGGTTAATAATTATTTATAGGTAGATATAATTATTTGTTTACGTTTGTTTTAGTTATTTTTAAAGGGATTTTTCAATCTATTTTATTGGTTTTTTTTATTTAAATATAACGTATAGCTCTATTTAGTGGAATAATAATTATCTATAACTTTAAGAAGATAAAGTGGGAAAAGGGATAGTTTTTCATAGAATTGTTTTTTGTTGGCTTGTGGGTGACATAAGGTTTGTGGAGTTTTATATAAGACAGTGATTAAGTCTCAAAGGCTGTCTATAAATATTTTTAACTAGTCTAGAGTATTAGGTAAGGCTATCTAGAATTTTTAGAGGTGTGACCTGATGGTTAATCACACTAAGCTGTAACTGTCTTGAACAGTCTGTAGTTTAGATCTAGTCATTCAGTGGTGTGCAGTAAATTTATAAAATTTATTATGGACAAAATAGAGTCATTGCAGTGGGGCTCTATTTTTTTGGATGACTTGGAGATTGTTGTTAGAAGAATTTGTTTATAGTGGAAAAATTAAACATTATTAATATTAAATGAAGAATTTACACTTTAGGAAAGAATTGTATATAAAGAAGCTTTTAAAAGGTTAAGAGAAATTAAGTACACTGAGAAATAGTATTAGAAATAAAACTATAATAAAAATGGTTTTTATAGATACCTACTGTCTGCACTGTAAATGGCTTGTGGTAAATTCTGTTGCTAGGGTAGACATTTCTGCTTATGGGGCAGAATAAACCAGTCAAGTATGTATCACCCTAGATTTTAATGCCAATGAACCGAGGAACACAGAGTCCATTAAAATTTTGGTTTAAATCAATTGAGGGCTTGTCAGGTCCCACCTGACATGTCTGTCAGACCATCCCTGATATAGGGAGTGTGGATGGAGAAATATCAGAGACAGATGAACTAGAAGGGGACAGAGGAGTTGGAGTATGAAGGACTGTCAGTCAATACTGGCCTCCCTGAATTTATATCTCAGGTTCTTTTATACCCAAAGCAGTGGGTCCAAAAGACCTCTTCCTCTCAAAGACACCATGGTTCAAAGCACAGAGAAGTGTAAACACCTCCTTAATTCTCAAAACTTCTAGTAATCACACCATACAGCAAAACATCAAATATGTAGATAGAATGTTCAAAGGATATCTTTGTATGAACTTCCTCATAACCAAAGACACACTGTCTTCATGCAGCTGTCATGGCATTCTCTCCAGACTCCATGAAGTTCAGGGGATAAAGGATGCACTCAAAACAAGAATCCAAGTTGATATATACATCAGCCACAAACACCAGACAATGGGCACCAGGCATCTTCCATCCTAGAGTTCTTATGGGTAAAAGGGAGGGGAATACCCACAATCTCCACTGAAGCTAGCCTGGCCATGAAGATGATGTGAAAACCAAGTGAAAAGTCTGGATCAGCATATTAGGTAGAACCCTGACCTCTACATACCATGAAATATAAGTGCCTAAATTCATAGACACACACACACATACATACACATACACACACTAAATTTAAAAAGTGACAAGAATTTAAATACACCATAATTTAATTGTTCAATAATAAAAAAACTTTTGACAAACATGTCCCAAATATTCATTTGAAGATTGTTCTCTGCTAGTTTGAATCTTGCTCTCAGTCTCTCCTGGGAAAGTGAAGCTCTTGCTGGAGATCCAGCCAAAATCATGTGCTACTCAGCTCTGGCACTCAGCTGCATAGGCAACTCAGGTTATCAATATCTGGATGAACTTTCCTGTAAATGCACAACTCCAAATATAAAGAGCAGATCAGATGTAAACATCTTTGGTATTAGCCAATGCCATATATCCATGGGCTTGAAATACAGTTTTACATTAGGCATAAAATGAAGTATCAAATCCTGTCACAGATGTATTTCACCTAGGTGACAATTCTGTGTGTCACTCAATGTATTAAAAGACCAATTCAAAGAAATATGGGCATGTTAAAATCATTCCAAACCTGGAAAAGTCACTGTTTATACTTGTATAGCACTAGTTTTTAGGATTTTTACTGAAGGAAGTAACTCAAACATTGGATGACGTGATACAAGGAGGCAAACTGACTAAAGATTAGGTTACATGTACTTTCTCCATGTTTAATGAGTCATGTTGTCAGACAACAGGTTACATGGCAACAAATTTAAATGATATTAAACTACTACAAGTACTAAAACATCAAGAGTGATGTTGGAGGCAGAGGAATAAAGAGAACACAAGGCCCACTGGCCTCAGCTAGGTAGCATTGGCCAGAAAACTCATGCCACATCTGCCCTGCAAAGGGTATTGAGAAATGTAGTTTTTATTCTCAGCCAAAAGTCAGAGAACAGCTCTATCATCACAGTAGCTGATATTTCCCACTATAGCTTTGTCTCCAGTGATAATAACCATACATACTCAGAGAAGCTTTACAGTGTCTCCTATAGACCTATAGACCAGGCATCCAGAATTCTGCAGAATCTCCTCTGATCAGGATACAAAAAATCAACCTCCTCACACAAATTCAATAGGACTATTACAATGAAGTCACTGCATTTCATTATTCATCCCTCAAAGCCTTACACTTCTGATGAGATCCGGTGAGTTCAAAACACGAAAGCAATGGAAGCATTAGAAAGTATGAATTATAGAAATATTTGACTCTCATTTGTATACATAAGAGTGCAGTAATTTATTAAAGATTATTCACCATACATTTTTAATCATCTAGGAAATTAGGAATTGGGGTTTGCAGCATAAACCTAAACTGATGTATAGGACACAACCTGACAGGTATTTGAGTAGCCAGAACAACTACTTTTTTGCTCACAGCATACTGTTACTATTAAACTTCAAGCACTACCAAGAAAGATATAAATGAGTTTGTTTGTTTCTTCTTTGTTTTCATACATTTGGAACCATTACATCTATTTTATAAAATAACCTCAGTATCAATGTGTTTATAGTTAGAACTAAATGACTATATTTATAATAATTCATAAAGTGATACATTTAATAATAAAAATGGAATGAATATTTTAAGTTATTATATAATTCATCTTGGAGTAATATTGTGTTCATTTCTTTTCAGTATTTGAAGTTAACACATACTTTAAAGTGGGATTTGATTTATCTTAACTATGCTCTGCATCAGGGTGGCTTTTTAGCCTAGATTAATGGTGTATATTTTTAATAAAACAACAGGTTCCTCTTCATGATTACATCAATTTATAAGAATGATTTTTGTTTTATACCTAAAGATAATTTATTGGCAGAAAATATACAAGTAATTTTTCAATTGTTAATCAATGGGGATTACATCCAACTTTATATTAAAATAGTTTGTGTAAAATATTTCAACTATTTTTTTCTTCTTGACATAGGAGCCATAGTTAGTGCCCAAAGACAACAAATGGTTGACTCCTTTGCATGCAGTGGTTGCCTCTTGTAGTGAGGTATGACATTTCTCTTATTCATTCATGGTATATAAAAAGAAATAAGTAAGGCTGCATGGGTCCAGCAAAGACTGCATTGTTACCAGAAGAAAAATCTGTTTTCTTGACTGGTCATTTTACTTCAGAATTTGTGCAAACTAAGCTAACTCTTACATTTCTTCTTTTGTGAGTAGGACTCTTAGTGTCTGAAGTAAACAAGAGTATAGACCCTATTTCTGTCTTTCTAGGAGAGTATACTTTTCTTTTTTAAAAACTTACTCATTTTTATTTTTAATTGGTGTTATTCCTGTATGTATGTCTGTGTGAGAGTTTTGGATTCTCTTGAAATGGAATTAGAGACAGTTGTGTGCTGCCTGGTAGGTGCTGGTAATGAAACCCATCTGGGTTCTCAAGAAAAGAAATCAGTACCCTTAACCACTGAGGCTTCACTCCAGAGGGAAAAAGTGTTTTTCTAACACACAATTCTCCTTGGGTCTTTTCTTTACTGGTTCATATAACGCTGTCCCAATGTTCTGCTGACCATAAAGTCACCACTATACAATGAATAATTTAAAGTATATATTTGAATATTGGAGTTAATTTTAGGAATATTACTTTTTAAGTACATTTTGTGAATGTCGTGTGTGTGGGGGGGTGACAGAAAGAGAGAGAGTATATGTGTGCTTGTGTGTGTGTATGAGAGATAGTGTGTTTGTGTGTGTGTGTGTGTGTGTGTGTGTGTGTGTGTACAAGTACATTCAGGTTCACAGGTGTTTGGGCATACCTGTGTATGTATGTACGCATGCTTGCATTTGTGCACACATGAATGTGGAGGCCCACAGTTGACCCCAGATGTTTGCTTGGTCACTACTCACTTTTTTCATTGAAATAGGATCTCCTGCTGAACTCAGGGCTCAGCAACTTCAGCTGGGCTAGCTAGCCTGCCCTGGGTATTTCATATTTCTGCCTCCAAAGTGCTGGGTTTATAGATAGCCACAAAAAGCTTTAAGGATCCAAACATGGGTCCACAAGTACTTGTGCTTTCTTAATCACTGAGCTTTTTCTGTTTAAAAACTATTAGCATAGTGAGTGTGAGGTTTTTCCCATGGATAAGACTCTTTTCCATTTCTACATTAACATCACAGTCATTTTTAGAAACTATTCTTAATGAATAGATCATTTTCTAGACCTTACAATACCTTCACAAGAACAGATATTTGAAGGCAGCTGTTCAGTGAGACTGAGAGCCCGGACTTTTTCATTTTACTGCTTTGCTAAAGTACATGTGATCCTTAACTTACCCTTTTATGTGTCATTTAATTCAATATTCCAAATCCCCAGAAGCAGCTACAGTTATAATCATATACTTTCATTTCTCTGTTGTAGAAGTTTGTAAAACATGATCAAATTTATGCACTATTTTTTTGATTTCTGCAACATCACCTTTTTAAGAAGTGTTGATGCTGCTGATCTCAATGATGAGTTCTATTTTCTGCTAAGTAATTTTATACCATTTGCCTTTTCAGTTTCTGAGTGATAGACATGTACACATCTAATTTATTACTGTTCAAAATAAACTGATAAAAGCATTTGATCTTGTTGGGATTGTTTTGTCTGTTAAACTTGACACAGATTGTCATCTGAAAAGACATTTTTCTCTTTTTTTATTTTGAGAATGTCTCTTTCTCTGTAATGTAGCCTGACATCACAACCCTGATTGATCCTCCTGTCTGATCCTTCTAAACACCAGGATTTTACATGTGTATCACTTTAACCACCTTGGTCTGCTATGTGTTGGGAATGGGGATAGAGTCACAGTATTAGTCATTATGTATAAGTCTCTGAGCTGTCTATATGTCAAGCAGCACCTAATTTGTTTTCAAAACTTAACACTTACTAAATTGTTCTGAAAAATTGAATTGGAGTTCTGAGTACCTGCTTTGTACAATCATCATGAAATTTTCTCAGCTGTTTTGCAACCTAAAGCCTTTCAGAGCTGAAATCATTCTTCCATGCTTTTTTCATGTTACAGCTACTGTGAGTAGAAAACCATATTAATTTCTTCCTATTACTGTGACAAAGCCCAATGACCAAGCAGAATATAGAAGAATGGGTTTGGCTGTGGTGTTTGGCTTATAGTTTCACATGAATACGTAGATTTCTATCCCAATCATAGCTTCAGGCAGATAGACATGGTGCTGGAGCTTCAGCTGAGAGCACACATAGGAATCAGAGAGCTCAAGAGAAATGTCCCCATTCTTTTGAACACTGAAATGCAATGTCCAGTTGATAATAGGATCCACATCCAAATACCTGTGAGTCCGAATGGCTGGGAACTCACTCTGTAGTCATAGTTGGGCACACAAGTGTATTGGTGTGATAGATTATGTGGCTACTGTGATCATATATCACACCTCCACAAAGAAATTGCTTGTCAGAGAGAAGATTTGCAAATCACTTATTTTATTAATAAATACACAGTCATTTTAAACAATAGGTACATAAAAGAAGGGTCAATGTAAACACTGCCTTAAAAATACCATAGCAACAATATCAACAAAAGAAACAACAATAAAAATAGCTAAACCTGGAACCCATAACAAAGAAAAAAAACAAAGCAAAGAAAACCAACTAAAAACCAAACTGGAGATCACTCATCTGAATTTCAACTAATATTTGCCTCACTGGTTAGTTCACAGCTCTAAGATGAGTATATATTGCTCTGAGGAGGCCTTGATCTTAGGTTGGATAACGTCATAGGTCTGAGATTTCTTTGGATTCTTTGGATTCTCACTTCTCTCAAGAGCAGTTTAGTAGAAGAAAAGACAGTCACAGATACAAGGAGCCTGGCTGGAACTCAGCCTAGACACAAACAGGGAAAATTCATACAGAAAAGAACAAGGTCAATAATTCCTTTATCATCAATACTTCAATTACTCTGGTGGGGATGGAATAGAGGCTCAAGTACCTTGACATTTAGTGCTCCTGCTGCAGCATATCTGTCTGCAGGAGGCTCTCATCATGGTCTGTAGACTTTTCCAACTCAGATTGCAGACTTTCTGACCTATGGAAGAAAAGTATCCAAGTTACATGTCTACAGGGAACCACCTATGTCACTTGTGTCAAACTTGCTTTATTCACCTTTCAATCCAGAATGCCCTTTCAGGTGAGAACAATCCTCATGAAAGAAGTGTCAGAGTGCCTCTGGACCTGGATTGTTCTCAGGTTTTAAAATCTGCTAGAAGATGAACTGAGAACTACACTGTGCTTGGTAGGAAAAAAAACAATTCATTTCTCCAATGATTAACATATATTATTTTGAAAAGTAACATCGCAGTGTATCAGTGTCTGAGTAACAGTGAAGGACACTTGCATGGGTTTCATTACATATCAGCTGAATATAAAATATCTGAGAAAGTGAGGGTAGATTATCTAGTGGAGAGTACAGAACTCCACAGTGAAGGTTCTGATCATGGCTATAGCACAAACATTTCCCTAGAATCAGCTCTCCATCCAGTAAATTGCATAATCAGAAACACTGTTTCACAGAAAACCAATGTACACTGCAGTGAGCCTGTAATCAGCAGGACTGTGCTACATACAAATGTGCCCAAAGTTAAGAACTTAACTCTAAATTTGATATTCAGGAAGGAAAGTAAATTGTCAGGAGCACAAACTGTCCCTCACAACTAACCCTCCTTCTGCTACATTTAAAATTACAGTAGGGAGATGTATGGAGAGACCTGGGTGACAAGGTATGTAGATGATTCTAGAGAGCTCAGAAGGGAATAAGGAGTATACCATCCCCCAAAACACTAAGGTCTAAATATAGAATTTCCTGGATATATTCTGTTTGACTAGGACAGCAAAATACCCTGACGTGTTCTATTTCTGTCCATGTCTCAGAGCCATGCAGAAGGTAAGGATCCCAAAAGAATAGAGATGCTGGAACTGGTGACCTATATTGTTCTACCTCCTCCTCCTAGCTTGGTCTCATACCTTATTTCTGAAATTTTGAAATGATGTTGTAACTTTTCTTCCATGTGCCTTTGCTGTGTTACCAGCTTATGCTGCTTCAGTAGGTCCTTCACTCTTTGATCCATGACTTCTTGCTCCTGTTCATCAGAATATTGTCTTCTCAGTGTAGGGTTGAACACTCATATGCACACACATACTTACATGACCACATAGAAACACAGGTACACATATGCACACATACAGACACACCTTAATGCAATGATATGTTTTGTTTCCCAGTTAATGCTAATTTCAGGAGCAGTTACCAAGGAAACCATTTATAACAAGTTTAACCCTTGTTGGATGTGAGAGCACAGTGGGTATGATAGCTCAGTCATTGAGTACCTATCCTATAAACCTCTTGCAAGACGAGTATATTCCAGGTGTCCTGGCTCATTAGTCAGTCCTGCTTAGGCAGTTCCTCAACCTGTATAGTATAGAAATATTCCCCTGCTCAGGACAACTACATTATCAGGGACCACCCACTGGTCTTGTTTATTTCTTGCCAGTTGGCCCCAAAATAAGCTACTTTCTCCAATAGGAACTTTCTGTACTGTAGCACACCAAAGCAATGGCCTCAGGACAGGAGATTACCCAAACAACCAGGATTTAATAAAAGTCAAGTCCTCTCTTTAAGGTGGTTAATGGCAGAGTTCTGTTTGTGTAGCAAATTGCTGAGTAATTAAGAGCTTAATTTTGGGATTATTTCACTCAATACAATAGTCCCCAAAAGGGCTTATCCACTTTGTACCTTTTCACTCTTCTAATGATGGACATCTGGATAGTTTCAAATTAGAAGCTATTTTTTTAAAATGCTGCTAAAACAGTGATGTCTCTAAGCTTCTCTGTGGAAACTTACTTCATATTCTAAAGTGATTGTTTGCCCCAGGATTTTCAGTTCAAGTTTCTGAAAACTGTGTGTGAATGTGCCTTCTCCCTGCACTATACCATTTTACTGCTCTTCTCTCAATCCTGCAGGAGGCGGATTTACACTCAGAATAAATAACTTTGAAGTTAAGCAGTTAATTAGTGCTAAAAAAAAAACATTGCACATATTGAATGCTTTAGAGTATCATGAACATAAATGGAGTGCACTCACTGATACACACCACAGCATGGCTGTGAGAATTCTGCAGGACTTAGATGCAACTAGAAGCACACTGCCAGCCAGTATTTCAAGGAAGGAAATACAGGCCAAACCCAAAAGTCAAGAATAACTGAGCCAACTTTAGGCAAATGTGGGAAGAAAGTTGTAGCAGGCAATGCCAACAAGGACAAAACAAGGTAATAAAAAAGTGAACCAACTGACCACTGAGTGTGTAGTCACTATTCAACCAAGCAAAGGAGGGACACATTCCTGGAACACAAGGCAATCCTGCTTCTTAGATACCTAGATTTGCCACAGTGCCGACTTTTTAATCTTCATGTTTGCATTTGTGTGTTTGTTAGTTTTTTTAAAGAAAATTTCTTGGACATAAGTGTTTTAGCTCTACAGATACCTAAAATCCTTTTAGTCATAGCAGATTTTCTGTTCTCCGTTTTATGGAGCTATGTCTACATGCAGAAAGATGGACAGCTACATAATATATTTGAATGATTCAAAATGAATGGACAAAATACTTTCACAATATAGTTGATCTCCATCTTTAAAGATGTTTCATGAGTAAGTGAACATACAAATACGCAGAAATCTACTCACACAGAGTTTGTATATACATAAACACACAAACACACACTTGCAGATATAAACACCCATATTCACCTACACTCGCAATGATGTTCTCCTGCACATACAGTAAACATGGGCACACAAACACACTCACACATGTGAACATATACACTTACAAAGTATAATACTGTACAAGAAATAGCCAGCATTCCCACACACAGACAAACATACACATACACATTTAGGAACACAACTGTGCAAGCAATAATCAGCTTACAGAAAGAGAAAAAAGAGAGAGACAGAGATATGTTCAAACGAACATATATCACATAGACAAATGCAAAAAATGGCCTTAAGTGTGCATGCAAACCCATGCCTGCACTCACGTACACACACACACACACACACACACACACACAGAGAGAGAGAGAGAGAGAGAGAGAGAGAGAGAGAGAGAGAGAGAGAGAGACTTCTGAACCAAGAATGGCCAAGAAGAAGGGAAGACTGCTGCCTTTCAGAACCTCTTCTGCTTCAGGAGAAAGTAGTCAATTCTTTTTGCTGTCTACTAGGATCTTAGACTCAGTCATGCTCTGGTACCCTAGCCTGCACTTCCTTTTACTTCTGTGAACTTTACCCTGAGACTCACTGATCCCATAGGATCCAGCTTAACTCATAATAGTCTCTTCACTAAACCTACCCTGGCTCTTCCACAGAAAACCTTGATAGTCAAAGAGTAACAAAGCTAACCCCAGTCATGTCCCAGGAAGTTTTCATTAGATAACAGTATATAATATGAATTCAGCTGCAATGTCAATCAGAAGGAGGCAGGTAGTGTCATCTGTGCTTTTCAGGAATGTAGCGCTCTGCATATCTATGAGAGGTAATATATTATATGACACACCTATGCACATGATATAGTCAGCAACACACAATCAGC
>PVIH01031830.1:0-10370 GCA_004025045.1 Sigmodon hispidus | reverse complement strand
ATCAGACTGAAACAATACCTATTTACCAATCCAGCCCTCCATAAAGCATTTGACGGAAAACACCAACCTAAGGATCCCCAATACACCCATGAAACCACAATCAATAATCCTAGAGAAGAAAAGCCCAGAGAAAGGAAACACATACAAGCTACCACTAACAAAAGGAGGACCTATCAATCAGTAGTCACTAATATCCTATTACATCAATGGATTCAATTCACCTATAAAAAGACACACACTAACAAGATGGACATAAAAACAGAATTCATCCTTCTGCTGCATACAAGAAACACACCTCAACCACAAAGACAGACACAGGCTCAGTGTAAAGTGTTGGGAAAAGACTTTCCAATCAAATGGCATTAAAAAACAAGCTGGGGTTGCCATCCTAATATCTAACAAAGTAGACATTAAACTAAAATCATCTAAAAGGGACCAAGATGGACATTACTTATTCAATGCAGGAATAATTGGACAAGAGGAGATTTCAATGCTGAATATTCATGTGCCTAATATAAGGACACCTATCTATGTAAAAGCAGCACTACTAAAGCTTAAATACCACACCCATTTTCACACCCTAATAGTGGAGACTTCAATACTCCACTTTCACCCTTGGATAGGTCTTCCAGACAGAGACTCAACAGAGAAATAAGCAGTCTAACAGAGGTTATGATGCAAATGGCTTTAATAGATATTTACAAGAGCTTCCATGCAAATGCAAAGGAATATACATATTTCTCAGCACCACATGGAACTTTCTCCAAAATTGACCACATAATTGGACATAAAGAAAATATCAATAGATACAAAAAAAAATGGAAAGAATCCCTTGTATCATATCTGACCACCAGGGCCTAAAGTTAGAGTTCAACAACATCAAAATTCACCAACTCATAGAAAATGAATATCACTCAACTGAAGCACCTCTGTGTCAAGTAAAAAATTCAGAAAGCAATCAAAGTCTTCCTAGAGTTTAACAAAAATGAATTTACAATGTACCCAAACTTCTAGGACACAATAAAATCAGTCTTAAGAGGATAATCCATAGCACTAGATGCCTATATGGAAAACCTAAAGGAATCCCATACTAGAGAACTAACAGCACAGCTGAAAGCCTCAGAACAATTAGAAGCAAACTCACCTAGAAGGAGTAGATGGTAGGAAATAATAAAATTTAGAGCTGAAATCAATACAATTGAAACAAAAAGAACAATACAAAGAATCAATTAATCAAAGAGTTGGTTTTTTGAAAAAGTCAACAAGATAGATAAGCCCTTATCCAAACTAATCAAAAAGCATAGAGAGAGTATCCAAATTAACAAAATCAGAAATGAAAAGGGAGACATAAAAACAGACCCCAGGAAATTCAGAGAATTATCAGCTCATACTTTGATAATCTATATTCCACAAAAATGGAAAGCCTAGAAGAAATGGACAGCTTTTTGGACAGGTACCATTTACCAAAATTAAATGAAGACAGATTAATTACCTAAACAGAACTATAACCCTAAATGAAATTGAACCTGTTATTAAAAGCCTCCCAAGTAAAAAAAAGCCCAGGTCCAGATGGTTTCAGTGCAGAATTCTACCAGACATTCAAAGAAGAATTACTACCATTACTTCTCAAACTATTTCACACAGCAGAAACTGAAGGAATACTGCCAAATTCCTTTTATGAGGCCACAATTACCCTACTACCCAAGCCACTCAAAGGTGCATCAAAGAAGGAGAATTACAGACAAATTTTCCTCATGAATATTGATGCTAAAATTCTCAAGAAAATTTTGGCCAACTGTATACAAGAATATATAAAAAAACGACATATTTTCCATTAATATCTAGTCTCCTGTTTCTAGTAGAACTGTTTCCAAAAGAACCACTCCTTGGCCTTTGCCCTGTCAGATGTCTCTGGTCATGGCGGTCCATTTTCCTAATAATTGTGATAATGTGCTGTGAAAGATTGAAATTTTGAGAATGTAATGTATGTGGCATAAAACTGTGAGTCAGTGAAATTGAGAATTGTGAGCATTTCATTATTATGTGAAGTCTTAGGGAAAACTTGGCCAACTTTAAGGGTGGAATATCACTGGAATAAGTTTAAGGAGAAACAACATGTGTCTTGGGTACGTGAACACAATATATGACTCATCAAAGTTTGGGTATGTGTGTTAAGAATTGAAATGTCTGTGTACTCTGCTCCTCAACCAATAAAATCTCAGTTACAAAAAAGTTTGAAAAAAAAATCATCCACCATGACCAAGTAGGCTTCATCCCAGAAATGCAGGGCAGGTTTAACATACAAAAAACTGTGAATGGCATCCATCATAAACAAACTGAAGGAAAAAAACCACATGATCATACCCTTAGATGCTGAAAAAGCCTTTGACAAAATCCAACACTCCTTTATGAAAAAAGCCCTGGAGAAATCAGGAATACAGGGAAAATACCTGAATATAATAAAGGTGATTTACAAGAAGCCAACAATGAACTTCAAAATTAATGGAGAAAAACTCAGAGCAATCCCACTAAAATCAGGAACTAGACAAGGATATCCTCTCTCCCCTTATCTATTCAATATAGTTAGTTCTCAAAATTTTAACTAAAGCAATAAGAGAATGAAAGGAGATTAAGCTGATACAAATTGGAAACGAAGATGTGAAACTATCTCTTTTAGCAGATGATATGACTGTATACATAAGTGACCCACAGAATTCTACAGGGAACTCCAACAGCTTATAAACACCTTCAGCAATGTAGCAAGATAAAAGATTAACTCCAGGAAATAAGTAGCCCTCCTATACATTAAAGATAAAAGGGCTAGAAAAGAAATAAGGGAAACATGACTCTTTATAATAGCTGCAAATGGCATTAAATACCTTGCAGTAACTATAACCAAATAACTAACAGATCTATTTGACAAAAATTTTAAATCACTGAAGAAAAAAATTGAAGAGGATATCAGAAAATGGAAAGATTTCCCATGTCCTGGATAGGTAGGATCAACATGGTAAAAATGGCAATTCTTTTTTTATTTTTTTAACTCTCTTCAGGTAACTTTATTGAAAAACAGATTCAATGACAATTGAAGGGAAATGACATAAGAAACCCATAACTAAATATTTTCATACTAATTTTTAGCTGCTTTTTTTCCTTTTTTTGATAATGTAAATAAGATTGCTACACATATATTTACTTTGTGTTCAGCTTTCCCTCTGAATTTTTTTTCCATCCCTGTATATCCTTATTCAAGGTCCCTTCCCCCTCCTGCCACATCAGGTCATTTTTTCTTCTCCACAACTCCCCATCCCCTCCCTGGGCAGGGAGCAGACAGTCCTATGGTCCCACTGATCCAATAATGCTTGCATCAGTCTCCACTCCTGGCAAATCCAGTTTTGTCGCCCCTGCCTCAAGAGTGAGTCAGGTGTTCCTATAGTTGGAGTGGAGTCCGAAGGGTCAGTCCAGGGTGTTTCTGATCCCAAGCTGTTCCGTGGTTGTGGTTTGCCGCTTGGGCATGCTTGGCTTTTTTTCTTGTTTGTTTGTTTAGAGACTACTAACGAGTGAGTACATCCCCTGCATATCTTTCTGAGTTTGTGATACCTTGCTCAGGAGGATATTCTCCAAATCCATCCATTTGCCTCTGAATTTTAGGATATCATTTTTTCTTAATGCTGAATAGTATTCCATTGTGTAGATGAACCACAGTTTGATAATCCATTCTTCAGTTAAGGGACATTTAGGTTGTTTCCAGGTTCTTGCTATTACAAATAATGCTGCTATGAACATAGTTGAGCTCATGAAGACAATGTTGAGATTGGATATCATTAAATTCCTCTGTCTGAATCTGAATATATATATTGTTTATACAAGATCTTCTAATATTTGTATATTGGCATATCAACAAACTTGACACTCATATCAACCAAGTTTCTCAGGGTTGAAACAAGACTGATCAAAGAAATAATATTTATAACAGACATTACAAAAATCCTATATACATTAAATGTTCTCTCCTTTTAAGGTTTTATTTTCAAAATGTCTAAAGTATTATTAAACAATGACCTTCCATCTTAATGTTTCCCATTTTTTTAATGTGGGAAAATTCTTTATCCATGTCTTAACATAATTCCCTTTTGAAGAAATCCCAATTGACTTGCCAGATTTGCTGTCAATGATGATTCAGATGACTGTGAGGTGGGACAGCTATCTAGTGTAGTAGAAGCTTGAAAAGGGGTCCAGACAAAGACACAGCCAACCAGGAGAGGGGAGCTGCTGTCCGTGAAATATAACCAGGAGATTATTATAAAGAAACAAGTGTGGTGGTAACTGCCTGATTGGCAGAACTTGCTGAATGCTAACTCTAAATGAAAAATCTATCGAGCTAGGCAGTGACTTCAGCCACGTGAGGCTCTGGCCTGTACCTGTGGTTGCAAAGCAATAGGCAAGTAGCTTTTTTGCATATTTGTCCAACAGTTGAACAGCATATATTGCACAAATTCTATTTGGTATTATGTTAAAAAGCCTAAAGTCAGGTGTTGGGGGAAAAGCTGAAATACCAGAGAGAGAAACAAACCACAGCCACTTCTCACTCAGACAATTCCTCAGGCCTGTTTCCACAAATACTCTGACTCCAAACCTCTTAGCATTTTACCAAAAAGGGAAATGTCAGGGAAAGCTTATCCTCTCTCTCTCTCTCTCTCTCTCTCTCTCTCTCTCTCTCTCTCTCTCTTTCTCCAGCTATCTCATTTTCACGATCAAATTTCTAAGAGCTAGAATTAAAGTTATGTGCCACCACCACCTAACTCTGTTAGCCCTTAAACATAGAGAGATCTAGTTATACCTATGACTCTTGAGTGTTGTGATGAAAGGCATGGATCACTACTTTCTGACATTCATAGCTTAGCTCTGTGGGTGGCTCTGTCCTCTGATATTCCAGACTATTTTTATTGAGAATACAAATATACCACCACATCAACATTCTCTGTCCTCTGATATTCTAGACTATTTTTATTGAGAATACAAATATACCACACCACATCAATATTCTATTTTTACAAATTAAAGAAGAAAATATTTCTTTTCATAGTCATATGATCCAAAATAAAAGGAATTACATGTATAACTTTCAAAACAGAACTATACATAAGGAACCTCATTGTTGTGGAATATTATTTCAACCAGACAAAGATGTGTTACATTTGTTTATGCTATAGAGCATTACTTTAACTGTGTAAAGTTGTGTTACTTTTATTTATGCTCCATTTTTTCATTATCTAAAGATGTCTTGCATTTGTTGAACCTCCCTGCCTACTAAGGTACCTAATTTGTCTAATAAAAATCTAAACTGCAAATAGCTAATCAAGAAAAGGACGGACAAGGATTACAGGGATCAAGAATGCATAGGAAGAGAACTTAAGCTGAAAAGGAGTATTGGAATAATTCTGCTTGGTACTACTAAAAACCTCAGAGCCAGGTATTGGAGACTAGCTGAGAGACAGAGGAACAGCCAGGTCTCATCTAGCCAATTTGTTATGAATCTTTAGACTCAAAACCTCTGTGTCCTCAGCTAAAACAGAAAGGGGGAGCAGGCAAAGCTCTGCAATTCTACCTCCTCTCTTTCTGCCCAGATCTTTCACTTATTCATTCATCTTCCCTAGTGCTAGTATAAAGGTATATGCCATCACTGCCTGTCTCTCTTTGGCCTTGAACTCACAGAAATACAGAGAATGTCAATCTCCCAAGCGTTGGTATTAATGTTCCCTGAACTTCCTAGCTAAATGTGGTTTGAATATGTTTTCTGTTTTCCAAGCAAAGTTTATTAACTAAACCATATATCACCATAGAGGAAGATTGAGAATAAATGAGGAGAGAATGGGGCACACATGAGGCAGGAAGCCAGGCAGCCTCCAGCCAGAAACAAAAAGCAATGAAAGTAAAACATAAAGAGATAAGGAAGGTAATAAGCTCCATAGCAAAAGGTAGATAAAGATAAATAGGTTAATTTGAGTAAGAAGAGATAGCCAGAAAAGAGCTAAGCTAAGACCACGCATTCAAAACTAGTAAAAATTTTCCTTGTCAAGATTTGGAAGCTGGTTGGTGGGACAAAAAAAATTCTGATACATTTGGTATTTCAACATTAGGGTCCATATTTCCACATAGGGACCAAGATAACTGAAAAAAATACATGTGGCTCTTTTAAGAGATTCTACCATATTAGTGCTCTAAAAGAAAACAAAACACCAAGTAAAAATGTCTGCACAGTGCAGAGCATCCATTTCCTAGAGCTCGGGAGTTGAATGCAGTTCCTGGTTACACATTTTCTGACTGGACCCTGAGCTTAAGCAGATGAAACTAGTTGTCAAAACCACATCAGAGTTCCCAGTGGTAGCTTTTACTTAGATTGTTGATCATGCAGACAGAAAAGGCTAGAGATACAAAAATAAAGACAGATCCAGGTGGCAGCATGTGCGGGAACCTCTCAAGACAATACAGTATGTGGTGATAAGTTATATTTTTTAAACTGTAAATGTTATCCATCATATAAACAAACTAAAGGAACAAAACCACACGATCATATACTTAGATGCTAAAAAAAACCTTTGACAAAATCCAACACTCCTTTATGATTAAAGCCCTGGAGAGGTCAGGAATACAGGGAGAATACCTAAATATAATAAAGGCAATTTACAAGAAGCCGACAGCCAGTATCAAACTTGATGGAGAAAAACTCAATGCAATCCCACTAAAATCAGGAACTAGACAAGGATGTCCTCTCTCCCCTTATCTATTCAATATAGTGTTCAAAGTTTTAGCTAAAGCAATAAGGGAACAAAAAGAAATTAAGGGGATACAAATTGGAAAAGAAGTGAAACTATGTCTATTTGCAGATGATATGATTGTATACATAAGTGACCCACAAAATTCTTCCAAGGAACTGCTACAGCTGATAAACACCTTCTGCAATGTAGCAGGATACAAGATTAACTCAATGAAATCAGTAGCCCTTCTATACACTAAAGATAGAAGAGCTGAGAAAGAAATAAGGGAAGTATTACCCTTCATAATAGCTGCAAATAGTAATAAAATACCTTGGAGTAACTGTAAAGAAAGAAATAACAGACCTATTTGACAAAAATTTTAAATCACTGAAGAAAAAATTGAAGAAGATATCAGAAAATGTAAAGTTCTCCCATGTTCCTGGATTGGTAGGATCAACACAATAAAAATGGCAATTCTACCAAAGGCAATCTACAGATTCAATGCACTGCCCATCAAAATCCCAACACAATATTTTTTGGATCTTGAAAGAACAATACTCAATTTCATTTGGAATAACAGGAAAGCCAGGATTGCCAAAACAATTTTACTCAACAAAAGAACCTCAGGAGGTATCACCATCCCTGACTTCAAGTTATGCTATAGAGCTACAATAATAAAAACTGCCTGGTACTGGCATAAAAACAGACTTGTGGATCAATGGAATAGAATTGGATCCAGACATTAACCCAAAAACCTATGAACACCTGATCTTTGACAAAGAGGCCCAAAACATTCAATGGAAAAAAGATAGTATATTTAACAAATTGTGTTGGCATAGCTGGATGGAAATGTGTAGAAAAATGCAAATAGATCTGAGCCTGTCACCCTGCACAAAACTCAAATCAAAGTGGATCAAAAATCTCAACCTAAAGCCAGCCACTTTGTACTTGATAGAAAAGAAAGTGGGAATACATTTCTATAAATTGGCATAGGCGACCACTTCCTAATTATAATACCAGTGGCACAGAGACTAAGACCAACAATCAATAAGTGGGATCTCCTGAAGCTAGGAAGCTTCTGTAAAGCCAAGGACACTGTCAATTGGACAAAACGACAGCCTACAGAATGGGAAAAGATTTTCACCAACCCTACAAGTGACAGAGGACTGATCTCTAAGATATATAAAGAGCTCAAGAATCTAGAGCCCAAAAACTTGAATAACCCAATCAAAAACTGGGATTCATATCTAAAAAGGGAATTCTCAGCAGAGGAATTACGAATGGCTGAAAGGCACCTGAAAAAGTGCTCTTCATCTTTAGCCATCAGAGAAATGCAAATCAAAACAACTTTTAGATGCCACCTTACACCTGTTAGACTGGCTAAGATAAAAGGCACAGATGACAGCCTATGTTGGAGAGGATGCGGAGCAAGGGAGCACTCCTCCATTGTTGGTGGGAGTGTAAGCTTGTTCAGCCACTTTGTGTAGTGGGAAATCAAGAACTATACATATAAACAGATCGTGTCAAAAGACTAGAGACGAGTGGGGCGTGATTAACTAAAAAAGATTCCAAAAATAGACCTCCAAAAAAAAGACCAAAACAAAAAGCCAACATTCTCTCGCGAGAGTTCCAAACCAGTTACACGAGTTTTCAGACTAATGACCAGGCTTCCAAAAAATACAAAAATCCAAGCTAGCAACACAAGAGTTCAAACGTGCAATATAAGAATAAAAAATTTTTCCTTAAAAACACTCTAACACGCTACAACCTTATCCCTTCATTTTCTCTTAAAACCTTCTCTGTTTTATAAATAATTTTCAAAAACTAAACCCCATTTAAAACATATCTCACAACAAGTTTATACCGAGATAATTGGCGCCCAACGTGGGGCTAATTCCACATACCCACTCGGTTCCTCACCAGCAGACAAAGCCGGTCTAACCGGCTTTAGTTCCCATCTGCGCACAAGTCACCTGTACACAACCAGGAACGAATCTGAGCGTGGTAGATCTCCTGAGAGACGGGAGAGAGATAGAAAAATAAATAAATAAATAAAAAATCATTATACTTACAAACAACTATTTACCAAAAAATAAATAAAAAATAAATTGACATAATACAAATGTTTATATATTGATACAAATAAAAAATCAATCTATATGTTTAATTTAAATAATATATATATTAATACAAAGTTAAACATAATACAAATGTTTCTATACTAACAAAAATAAAAAAGTAATCTATATGTCTAATAAAAATAATATATATTAATACAAAGTTAAATATATAATTATCCTACTTTACACGTGTCTACCTCTGTCTAAAACATTTTACACATTGATATATATTAAATACATTGTCATTTTCATATTACAATTTCTACCTCTAAATATTTATAATAGTCATAACATTTACTATATATACATACAAGTTATTGCATATAAATCTGTTTAAATATATTTTTATATATAATAATATATAATTAAAATATTATTGTCATTTAATTCAAAATATATATTTTAGTCAATTTTCCTAAAATTTTTATACTTAAAATTACTTAAAAAAACTATACACTCATTTTAAAATGCCTAGTTTTACAATGTTAGCCTCACTTTCTTAGTTGATTGAGATTACAGGTTATAGTTACTCAAATTTATCACCTAACAGTCAAAATACTCAGACTTTTCAAAAACATGTCAAAATATACCAAATAGACAGGCGTCTTCAACCACTTCATAAACCAAAAAAATATGACACTCAAAATTTTGTTATCTCAAATTTGGCCTTAAAAGACATAACAACTCCTGACATCACCATTCCTTTCTCAAAATACTGTTAAACATCACAAATATCTTACAAAAAAAATTATCTAGTTTAACAAATAATGACCTAAAAGACAAAAAACTACACTTGCCCTGACTGCTGTCAACATACACACTGTCCAAAATAGACAAACAAAATAAAAAATAAAAACTGCCAAAGCCTGCCTAGCCAAAATAAGACAATCCTACCATAAAATACCCTACTTGTATAAAAACTTGTCAAATATCATAGGCCAATAACCACAAAAATAAATACTCCCATTATACAAAAAATAATAAATAACTGTCCAAATAATTAACTGTCATTGTCTTCTCCTAAATTCTAAAAGTTACTTCATACTTCCAACTTCAAATATATATTTTCCTTCTCAAGTCTTGACAGTGTTAAAAATTAAATAGTTAAAGTTGTTATTACTTCACATTTCAACAAAAACACTCAAGTGTTAAAACTTTATTGTTTAAGATAAACAACCTTAAAACAATCCCTATACATTTTCTCATATCAACATTTTAAATATTAAATTACTCTTTATAGTTGTTGTTTGTTAACAAAAGTTTAACCTCACTTATGTTAATACCTTTCTCTTTCCCAGACACTGTCTTATGATGATCCCTATAATATATAGTTTTATACCTAGTTTAAAACCTCCCTATTTAGACAAAACAAAGAGATGTAGCAAAAAATCAAAAATTATACATATAAACAGATCGCATCAAAAGACTAGAGACAAGCGAGGCATAATTAACTAAAAAAGATTCCAAAAATAGACCTCCAAAAAAAAAAAAA
>PVIH01031829.1:0-10349 GCA_004025045.1 Sigmodon hispidus | reverse complement strand
TTTTTTTTTTTTTTTTTTAGCTATCCTGAATGTTTTACTTTTTATATATAAAGTTTAATATTGATTTGCAAAAAACAATAGAAAAAAGGAAAAAAAAAAAGTTGAAAAGCTGCTAAGAAAAGGTACCGAGCCACATGGCTGAACAAGATAAGAGCCATGGGATAAGTTAAGATGACGGAGTTAGCTAGTTATATGCTTGGGTACTAGATCAATCAGCATAAAATTAATATGTGTCTGTGTGTTTATTTAGTGTTAAGTGGCAGTGGGCCTGTGAATGGGTCTGACCCCTGGGGATAGATTGTAAAGTCCAGGCCAGAAACTTAATACAACACATATTTATAATGACTAAACAGTTGATATACCAAAGAAAATGGAGGAAATCCCACAAGGCCTTAAATAAAGACCTAGCTAATGAGAGAGGGAGAATCAGGCTTTCCTGGGAGGAGAACCCTGATCATCACTTATTCAGTTCTAAGTGGTTACTCATAAACATATACACATATGTGCAGCTCTGTATGGAATATACATATAGAGAGAGTTATACACCTAGATACACACACACACACACACACACACACACATACACACACAATAGGGAGTCTGATACTGAGTTGAGGCATGGGAAGAGTTGGAAGGGAAGAAGAGGTGGTAGGAATGACATAAATACAATGTGTAAGAAATTATGCCCTTGAGGACAGTTGGTCTCCTTGTTAATTTTTTTGTCCTTTCCTTTATTCCTCCTTTTGTTCCTTAAGTATAATTTAGTAGTGTCTATAACAAGCCAACAGGGCCTTCTTCTCTGGACATTATGTTGCTAGGGAATCTTTAACACTTCCTACTATAATACTGTAAGTAGTGATATGAAATGTGACCCAACTTATGTGTCCTCTACCTTAAGAATTCTTCATATTTGACCATCCCAAGTGAAACTACTTATGTTCCATTGATCTCTTAAGCATGTTAAACATATATTATTTTGCATATCCAGAATAAGTTATTCTCTCTGTACAGAAAGTAAAGTGTGGAGGTGGGTGCCTAGATTTATCTTTTATCTTTCCATATACTATATTCTGTAAGATAAACTTTAAGAAACAACATCAATGGTGATTTCTATAACATAAATGCTATGAAAACAGAAACAAACTTCCACAATGTGTAGCAGGTATTGGGAGTAAATAAATTCTCAAAACAAAACAAAACAAACAAACACAAAAAAACTACCTTGTACAACATTCAGGATACCAAAAGGTATCTGAGAGCTGAGAATAGCTGGTTTTGCTTTGTCTTCTTACCTACCTATGAGTGACTATAATAAATGAAAAGACTGTGCAAATTCTCTCGGCCACCTTTTTCAATTGTAAAAAGAATTCCATGTCACATTAACTACTCTTGTTTTCATCAAAAGAGTTGAACAATTTTAACACCCACTTACCTTCCCACAGATTTTATCTAGTAATAGTGAGCAACAAAATACACAGAAGACCAAGCTATCCAAGCATTTCTCCCATTAATCTTTGTAAGTAACTGCAAAAGAAACAGAAAGAACTCACTTTGGAGTTATAAAAATACCTGTGCATGCATATATAGGTGTTAAGGCAAATGGGAATTGTATGTTTTCTCCTGGTGGTATAAAATAAAAGATAGCAGATGGGCTCAGAGAATTTTCTATCAAACCCAAAGAAAATGTCATATTTACATCCATGTTGAGATTAGATAAAAGGGTATCTATATAAAAATGATAAATATCCTTGTATTAAAATTTTCCCTGAGAAAAACTTCCATCTTGGTGTTGGAGAGAATGTTCATTAAGACACATGATGTTAAAAAATAAGCTGAACAAATAGGATGTTTTAAGTGGTGGTGAAACATTCCATCCTTCAGAAAATCCCTTTAAGCTCAGGAAGTTAAAAAACTCAAAGTCTTCTGGAAATTCCTAAAACTGACCAGATATATTAGGTTCCTTCTTTCTCAAACATACTAGCAGGAAGACACTCAAGACACTTGAAAAATACAGAAACTAGTGGAGGTGTCTAGAAGCTTCTCAGATAAGCTAAACTGCCTAGAAGAGGCTTAGACTAGCTGAGGAAACTGGATAAAAGGGATGTGCTGAGCTTAGTGGAAGAGATAGAAAGCAGCTGAGCTACCCAAAAAACTCAGACCAACATAGTTTCCTCCAAAAGACACTTTTTAGCCTAGTGAGCTCCTTTCAAGTTGTACAGTAAGCTCAAAATGCCTGAAAGATTTTATGAGTCACCACCCATACTCAGTAAGGGTTTTGTTTGCAAAGCTCTTTTTGAGTTACTTCTGCTTGTTTGAATAAGTAGTTATTTATCCAAATATATAAATAGAAAAACCAATAACACTAGTTACCAACTTTGATTTTGGTGATATGTTTACTTTGATCTGTCATTGGTTCCATATCAAGAATGGGCAGATATGTAATATTCCTTTTTCCCAAGGAGCAGTGTCCTAAAACACCCCATTGTCTTTCAAAATATAAAATATATTTAATAAAATAGCTACATAAATAAAAACATACAACAAATGAACTTTTTATTTTTCTTTCTTTTTATTTTTTCTTGTAAATATATTCATCTGTCATACAATACATCCTGACCAAAGTTTCTCCTTCTTCCAATCTCTTAACTGCCCCCCCACATCTACTTCACCTGTTTCCTCTTCAGAAAAGAGCAACCCTCAAATAGATTACAGCAAAATAAGACAAAAGGAGATTCAATAAGACAAGGCAAAAGCTTTCATATCAAGGCAGGAAAAAGAACCCAACATTAAGAAAAAAGACTCAAGAACAAAAAAAAGTCAAGAGATACAACAGTTCCCACCATTAGAAGTTCCACAAAGCACCAATCTAGAAGCCATAACTTATATGTAGAGAACCTGGTGCAGACCCATGGATGTGATCATGCATTGAATATCAAATAAAGATTACCAAAAGACACAATCTTGCATCTAGTTCTTAGATCTTACAATCTTTTTAACTTCTTCTCCTGAGACATTCCCTGAGCCTGAGGTGCAGGTTTTATGCTATAGATTTCTCAACTTGGCCTTTATATGCTATAGTCATTTTTCTCTCCATTTTAACCAATTGTGGCTTCTATATTGGTCTCTGCCCCAATGAGTGGGTGGGAGCTACACTTATCTGTGGATATGAGAATAAGTATTTAAAATACAGTTGGGAATTATACTGGTTTCAGAAAATGGTAGTAGTTGATTCTCCTCTCTGATCCATCACCTCACCAGACCTAGGTAGTTGTGCACATTTCAAATTATTTTCCTTTGTTGAGAAGGGCCTTAGTCAATTAGACACTTGTTTACTGACAAGAAAGAAGAGTAACTTTAAGAATATTTTACTAGGTTGGTCATTGCTATGGTTCATAAGCATTGCAGCTGGGTGGGACTGTTGATAGCTTTTTCTACTGACAACATGCAGAGCACATTCCAGTACAGAAAGGCTAGTCCTCTGGGGAGAAGCTATCAGGTCAGATCTAGCTGAATAGTCTGATCCTCTGAATCCTATGTACTAGGTTCTTGGTCTTTAGAAATAGCAAATTGCATTCAATTTCTGGGAGGCAATTGAGGACAATAGCAATATCAGAAAAATGAAGTGCCTAGTACTTTTCAATTTTTAATTATAAACTCTCAAACACCAAAATATATAAAAGAGACATAAAGATGAAATGCAGAATAACTGTAAAAATGTGAAAAAACAACTAAAAATTTCAAGTAAAATACAGACATAAATTTGACTACCTAAAAGACACAAGTATTAACGAGTCTCAAGTCAATACTAAAATAGGGTATATTTCAAAGCTTAAAATACTACATGAAATATCAATTATGATGGTATTCCAAAGCCATTGCTTCTGTACCTGAAATAAACCACCCACAATTACACAACAAGAAACACAACCATACATACACACACACAGATACATGGACATAGATAAAGAAATACACATATATAAAGATCAACCATGTAAGGACATATGGATACATAGATATACACAGAAAAACATATATACACAGAAAGTCAGAAACACTTGTAAATGTACAAATGCATATACATTTATAACACCTTGGACACAGTGAGATAGACTCATTTATACCTGCACAAACACACACTAAAATGCATAAACATGAACACTCAGCTACATACAGATACATGGATATACCAACACACTTACACAGACAGACATGCTAATATATACACATGCATTCAAAGATACATAGGCACACATATAGAGATACACAGACATATAGAAATGCGCACCAGACATGTACACTTGATATACTTGTCTCACAAACACAGACACATAGACACACACAGACACAAGGTACACATGGACATGTGCACATAGAAAAACATACAAACATGCTCTCCAGGACACACAATCATACAGAGATATATATATATATATACAATTATACATATACCAACACACAGAAATATAAACATATATACAGTCATCACCAACACACCTAATTACACACACACACACACACACAAGTGGTTCAAGAGAGGATCCTATTTGTTTTTTGATTAAATAGTATCATTTAATATGATTAAACTTACTCTACACCTGTGATCACTGAAGCACCCATATTCTCTGGGCTCTTTTAGGACATGGAATGACTTAGGGGAATGAGATTAAAATAGAATTCTTCACAATTACAAATCCAGAAAATTAAATGTGGAGAGTTTTGCATTATAGTTTAACTGGGATGATAACAACAAAGTCAGTGAGTGTTAAGGTTGGAGGACTTTTCTGTTTTTGACTTTAAACCACATATCTGAAACCCATATCATATTTGCTTAGAAAATTGATAATTTAAGATAAACAAAAACTGGAGCACTGGAGAATGTGAGACAAACCTATTTTAAAAAATAAAAAATATACTAAAATCAAAGTTAAGAAAAATATATCACTACCATTTTTTTTCAATTGTGCATCACGAATACTGTTAAGAGAAAACTTAGTGCTAGTATAGACATTACAATTTTCTGAAAACAGCAGGCAGGAAGAATAATAATTCTGTCCAGGAATGATAGTGCCTATCTTTAATCCCAGAACTTAAGAGGCAGAGGCAGCTGGATCTCTGTGAGTTGAAAGCCAGCCTGGTCTACAAAACAGTTACAGAAGAGTAAGCCTAACAAAGAAAGATTCTATCTCACAAAACAAAGTATGATATGTAGTATGCTTCAACTACAGCAACCTACAGAATTCTATTTAGGCATTAGTGTGTTGAGCCCCAGGTATCATGTCTAACACTCTCAAGTTGAAAACCTATTCAGACATTGAGTAATTGTTTCACAATCGACTAGTTCCCAGACTTCTCCTTTAGCTCTGCCCTAACTCTATTCAGACATCCTCAGACAAACAACAAAAGTATGCCACTGGGTCACAGAAGAAGACCGGATCTTGTCTGAGTTCTGTGAGATACACCCAGCACTAAAACCAACTGTTGTTAGAAATTCTGTCAGAGTTCATTCTTCAAGTGTTCTCATTTAATATTCTTGTTAATTAATTAAGTGAATATTCATTACATTTACATAGCACATTATAATAGTTAAGCACAGAAATAGATCAGATAGAGACTCTGGATGAGTGCTTTTGGCACTGTGCACATAGGGAATAACTAAGTGATGAAATTAGGAAGTCAGAGGTGTTGTTTTAGTTGAGGTCAATGAAGGATACTCTAAAGAATAGAAACATAAGCATGTTGTGTCCAAATGTAAAAACAAAGTTCTCCAATATAAAGGAGAAAGTAGTTTAAAGGCAATAAAACTGCCTAGGGATGCAGTTACACTGTTTCTTTGACTATATCTAAAAGAATCAAAATCCACACAACATTTACAGTAGCCTATACTAAGGAATCGGTCCAGGTACTCATCAATAGATAAATGGGCAAAACAATTATGGCATATCTATGCAATAGAGTGTCATTCAGTAAAATATAAGAAAGTAATCACCTCCTTTGAATCTAGAGCTCCTAAAGTAAGTAAAAAAAAGTCATGTAGTAAAAAAAAAAATCTATCTTTCTCATATGACTTAGTTCTTTAAGGCTGTGAAATTAGCAAAGATGGTACCTGGAAAAAATAAGAGAACACAAGGGAGAAAAAAATGAGGGAGAGAGAGAATTCATAGGGTGTGAATTATCACGGTACTGAATATGTATGCATAGGAATATCATAATAAAACCCATTTTATTGATATGTAGGTATGTGACCATTAACAATAGTTGGTTTCATAGAGTATTTGTTGTGCTATCCAATTATATCAGACTTTTTTTTGGTAATTTGTGTTGTTTGGTAGGTTTGCAAATCTTTAAAATCACTTATTTGAATAACATCTTTGGACATACAGCATTTTCTGATATCATTGTTTTTATATTTGTCATAATACTTTAGATTCAGTTGCTATGACTCGAATTATATCTTTAACATTTATATGTGTGGTTTTAAATACAGCTTTAAGAATCTTGTTGTCCAGCTTTGAGTCATTATTGACATGACTTAGGACATTTAAAATTAACCTATAATCTCTAGAAAAAATGATGAAAATATAGGTGTAACTTCTATTTTTTAATTATTGTTTTTAGGATCAACTTGCAGAATTTTCATAGCAGCAATAGAGTGTCATAAGGAATTTTCATATGTAATTACATCTTTGTGCATTTTAGCCCTTTTGTACTTTATGACACATTTCTTTGTACAAACATTTGGACATTTATTTTTTGAAAATATTAAATTACTCAATTTACTAGAATGTGTTGAATTAAGCTCATCTGAACTTGAGTTTGAGTCCACAAAGTTCTTGTAAAAATGGAGGCAATAGTGTGCATGTATAATACTTGTGCTCCAATGGCAATATGGGAAGCAGATATAGGAGAATCTCTGGACAATTCCAGGTCCGATAGTGTAAGTAATAGAGAGACGCTATCTTAAACAACATAGAGGGTGAGAGTAGATTGCCTAAGGATGTTAACTTACACATGTGCAATGTGGTACAAATGCACTAGCATTTAAACATACACACATATACAAAAACCACATGTTTTGAAATATAGGAGGACCTACAGCTGATGTGTGCGAGGATACAAGACTGACTCCAAAAAATCATTGTCTCTCCTACATACAAACAATAAATTGGCTGAAAAAATCAGAGAAGCATAATCCTTTACAACAGCTACGAAAACCAAAAATATCTTGGAGTAACTCCAAGCAAAGAAGTAAAAGACCTGTATGACAAGAAATTTAAGTCATTGAAGAAAATATCAGAAAATGAAAGGATATCTCATGTTCTTGGATAGGTAGAATCAACATCATAAAATTGGCAATCTTACCAAAAACAATCTACAGATTCAATGCAATCCACATTAAAATTTGAATATAATTCCTTACAAACCTCAAGAGAAAAATACACAACTTCATATCGAGAAACAAAAACCCCAAGATTGCCAAAAACCAATCCTGTTCAATAAGAGAACTTCTAGAGGCATCATCATCCCTGACCTCAAGCTTTACTACAATGCTACAGTAATGAAACAAGTTTGATATTTGCATAAAAACATATACATATATCAATGAAATTGAATTAAAGATCCTAATATTAATCCACACATCTGTGAACACCCGAGTTTTCACAAAGAAGCCAAAAATAAACAATGAAATAAAGAAAGCATCTTCAACATTTGGTGCTGGCATAACTGGATGGTGGTATGTAGAAGAATGCAAATAGATCTATATCTATCACTCTTCACAAAACTTAACTCCAAGTTGCTCAAAGACCTAAACAAAAATCCAGTTACATTGAACCTGATAGAAAAGAAACTGGAAAATAGCCTTGAACACATTTGCACAGGAGACCATTTCCTAAATATAACACCAGAAGCACAAGACACTGAAAGCAATTAATAAATGAAACCTCCTGAAATTGAAAAAAAAAAAAAAAACTTTTGTAAGGCCAATGACATGATCAATAAGACTACATAATGGGAAAAGATCTTCACCAACCCTATATCTGACTGAGGGCTGATCTCTAATATATATATACATATATTCAAGAAACGAGCCATCAAAAGTCAAAAATTCCAATTTAAACTAAGCCACAATTTTTTTTGATTCTCCAGTAATTAGTAATAATTCTTCTATTTCTATCTCTCTATTCCTGGAAATAGAGGTATGATCAATTAATAGAAATGTAGCATTGAATAATACGACTAAAAAAGTACCCCCAATTCATTAAACCTTTAGCCTGTTTTTATATCTTTGTGCTTTTATTCTTCAATGTTCAAGTATGAATTCATTTCAGAAAATATTAACTATAACCTAAAATTCAAATTAGAAGAGAACTGTAACCCGTTTGACTCACACCTAAATAGGCTGATCATTATTAGTTTCATCAAATTTCTGATGAGTTACTTGAATAAAGTTCATTAAACATGTTTATGATGCTAATCTCTGCAAAAATAAATGTAATAGGTGCTCATTCTATAAAGTAAATGTAAGTTAATTAGACTGAACTTTTCTTTTTCCTATTTTTGTACCATCAGTTTTTCACCTCACAATTTCTGTTCCCATGTTACTTTGCTTGACTCTGATGGTCAATAATTCCTTCAAATACTTTCCTAAAGTAGAACACATGGCCTACTGAGGAAGTAGAGGTAATTTAAGTCTGTGGAATGTTGGCATGGCATTGCATTAATCTATAATTCAGTGTGGTAATGTTCCATTGTTTCATTTCTGTCCCATTCCTATGTGCTCATCATGCATGTCAGTTCTCTATGCATTTGCTTTAGGATATGTAGACATTCTGTATTCAATAATTTTATGTCATTTGTTTTCAATATCAATCTTAAATCTTAAGAGATTTAATCTATATAGATCATCAAATTTAGAATAATATAAAATAATAATAATTTGAGAGAACAGTTATAAAGTGTGCAAAATAGTAGTTTATTAGTTCATAATGACTTGTGGGAAGTGCTCATCCACTGACTTTTTCAGCTGCTTTTTGTGGACAATCCCAAGGACAACTATATTACTTGGTTGGTCAGTATAGTGATACAATTATGAGAACTTCAATATAAATTTAGACTATAAAAATTACTCATGGTTTATAGAAAAAATATATCCCTTTTCAAATTAGTTCCAATGGATAACAGCCAATTTTCATAGATTTTTAGGTAAATAAATAGTCTAATGTTTTGACTTGCCCAATTAAATAAATTTTGTCTGGAAAGTAGCATTATTTTATAGGAGGCAAAATTAGCAGGAAAATGATATATGGTTGAAATTCAAGTTATCACACTTCTTTAACAAAAACCTGGTATTTCCTCCAAGGAATACACTTAACTGAGAAACTGGAAAAAAAGAGCATCTTCAGAATAACTGTCAGTTCTTGTACAGCATGAAGTGTTGGCAAAACTTCACACATAGATCTCTTCAGTTCATGACACAGTTTCTGAAAAATAATACTAAACTTAGAAACTGAGTAATTCTTCAGTTTTCATTTTAAATACTAGAAAATACTATCCTTTAGAAAATACTGCTGTGTAGTTGACAAGTGAGTATGAAAATGAGCAGAAAATAAAGGTCACATTTATTTATAACATATCCATTATTATTCCATGTAAGTGTATGGATGAGTTGACACTAGAAATTGAATTCTAATATAATACCATTGATAGCCTCATTTTCAGTCATAAAGTGTCTTTTATATTTTATTATAATACTAATTACTATTTCTTGGTTCCTTTAGCTAGAAGTCAGCTAGATAAGTAGAATGTAAGGACTAATTAGTAAAGAAAAGGGTAAATAGATTAATTAATATAAAGAAACTCTCTAGGAACTTATTAAATGTATAAAATTTCACTAGAAAATTTAAATTCATTCCTTTCAGGATCTTTAAAAAGCTTAAATTTGTCTAAGTTGATGTTACCTTAAAGACCTATAGAAGATTTTTCTATCAGATGCTTTCTTCATGGAGATTTGATAAGAATGACTCTCATAGGCTCATTTGTTTTAATGCTTGGTTCCGGAGATAGTGGGACTATTTGGGAAGGATTAGAGGGTGTGGCCTTGTTGGAGTAGGCAGATGTCTTGTTGGAGTGGTTATACCCCTAGGTAAGATTTTTTTTTTCCTTCTTTATTTTGTATTTATCAAAAAAAACACAGTAAAAAGAATTTAAAATGTGGAAGAGTTAACAATAACTATACAGAGGATAAGAATGATAAGCATGGCTTATCAAGGGTAGAAATACAAATAAGATTGCTACACCTATATTTTCTTTGTGTTCATCTTTCCCTCTGAATTTTTTTTTCCATCCCT
>PVIH01031828.1:0-10351 GCA_004025045.1 Sigmodon hispidus | reverse complement strand
TTAAGGTCCCTCCTTTCGTTGATCTGAACGTGAGCAGCCATGATGGCAAGCTTAAAAAGAGAGGAGGTGGTGGTGGATTTGGCTACCAGAAGACAAAGAAGGTAGAGAAGTCCAAGATCTTTAAACACATCAGCAAGAAGACGACAGACCGCAGGCAGTTCTCTCACTGAAGGGAATGGCCTGACATCTGGACTGACTTCGCCCTGATTTCCCCTTTCTCTTTGAAAAGGAACTTTTTAAAAATCAACTGTAAGATCTTTTTTGTCTTTACTATGATGATAGTATTTTATTTTTAAATACTTATATAAAACAAACAAACAAAAAAGAGTAATGGATTAATTTCTTTGGCAGAGGTAATTTCAAAATAAATGATATGATTTCTAGTAATCACTCTTATGCAGGTCTAAAGTAAAAAGTATCAAATGGAGCAGAAAGAAATACAATATATGCATTTGAGGAATAAAAGAACACTAGGAAACTTAATGTTGCAACATAGTTTGTCCTGGAAGAAAAAGATAACAAGATTAAATAGAAGCTTTATATTCCTTAGAATAAAGGACAAGGTTCCTTCAGGGCAATATCCCATTCACCTAAGCTTTCACCTTGTGAAAGAGTATCTAAGAATTTTTTCTCCTTTAAAGCAACAACAAACAAAAGATGTTACTGTGGTATGAGGAATCAAAGTCTATATCAAGATGGCAGGTGAACTTGACTGTGTTGCTCACATGATGATGACTTTGAAGTCAAGAAAGATAATGGGTTATAAAATCATTTTTCATGGTTTTGAAGAACAACAGAGACCATGTAACATGCAGCTGGGAATTTCCTGCATGATGACTCTGAGAAGCCATTTGTATAGCTATGGAAGTAAAGACTAGGTTACATTAAAGACTCAAAGATGTTGGAGATGCCAAAGCAATGACACATAGATCAAGGAAAGCCTCTTGTAGGCAGTAACACTAGCCCAAGTGAGAGACAGGTAGCAAATAGGGAGAGATAGAGCTGTCACTTTTAAAATTTTGCATTTGGTAATTTGCCCCTCTGGGTTACTTTCTTGCTTTTGTACAGTATGTTTTCACTACTTCTTCATTCTTCTCCTTTGAAATGGTAATATATTTTATGTACTATCCTATGTTGGAAAAATATAATTCACATTTTGATTTTATAGGAGTTTTATAATTAAGAGATTTCCTTGAGTCTCGGATAAAACTTTGGACTATGGAACAATGTTGAGACTAAATGACTATAGGGATTTGAAGAGCTGGACTAAATACATTTGCATTATGTATAATATGGCCATAAGCCTATGAGAGCCAGGTAATGTACTGTGGTGATTTGAGTGGAAATGTTCCTCATAGGCCCAGATGTTTGAATACTTGTCCCCTGCTTGTAGCACTATTTGAATAAATTCAGGTGTGGCATTTCTGGAAAGTATGCCACTACTACAAGGCTTTAATCATTAAAGGCTATTTGCCATTTCCAGTTTATGCTCTCTGCTTCGTGGTTGTAATTTAATAGGTGCATTCTCAGCTCTTGCCCCTGCAATACCTGCTGCCTGATGCCAAAGATTCTATGCCAAGATTGACTCTTGTTCCCTTGAAACCTTACAGAGTATTTATGCCATAAATTGCCTTGGTAATGGTGTTTGATCACAATATTAGAAGGTAATCATGTGCCAAGAAAATATGAAAAGCAAAACCTTACTTCATTTGTTCATATGGTGGTTACTGGGAAGCAAGACCAAGTATCATGTCTATACTGACAGCAGGCATACTTCATATTCTTCTCTGATAAAAGTTTTAGTGTAAGCGATGAAAGAACATTGTTTAAAGAATGAATAATTTGTCAAAACATTATTGGTCAAAAATATACTATCAAAAACATTCATTATTATTATACATAATGAACTTATTATTACACATTTGTTGATTAGAAATATTAGGAAGCTAAATTTTGAGTATATCAAAGAAGATTTAAATTCATTAACATTGCTGTAGACAAGAATTATGAGCACTGCTATTAGTTTATAGATGTCAATCTTAAGTTCTACAGAAGAATATTGCCAAAAATCAAAGGCATATATCCTATATATGGTAATATTCCCTAGAGTCCTTAACATATCCATTTTAAGGATGACTGTTTGCTTCAGTATTCTGTGTTTTAAATAATGGAATGAAACAGTAGTTACAGCACTTCTAGCTCTGTCAGTTTATTGAAGAGCTGACTCTGAGACCATCTGCTGAATAGCAATTGTCTCTTCAGTTTCAATCAAAGCTGCCTTGGACTACAGTGACTGCAGATGCTTCTTCACAAACTGTATTTGTTTCCTCTTTGAAATTCTCTAAGATACATTTTCATACACAGACATCTTACTAATAAATTTTTCAGGAAAATTTCTTGCCAATGTATCTCTCAAGAATAATTTGTGAGTTTCTTTATTTTGTGATCTATTTAATATGGAACCTGTTGGCAGTGCTGACCTTTATTTTAGGCACAATGTTATGTAAGATGGAAATGGTTAAGAAGTCCTTGACTTTCTTCTTTGTTCTAGAAAATGGTTTCTTTCAAGAAGTCACTGTTTTTTTATCACTTTAGCTCAGAGAGACAGAGGTCCTCCTCATCAATCTGTGATGAGGCCAGGCATAGATTATCCAAATCACATTCTTTGAATTATAAATGTTTGCCTGAACTTTGTCTATAATAATGAGTCTGAACAGAATAATATTAATGTGAATTGGATAAATAAGTTCATTTTTTCTCCCTGGTCCTTGAACATTGATTCATGCATAAACATGGAACACAGAAAAAATACTTCATAAAATTATCAAGAGAAGTGGCTTTTCTCACTTACAAAGCATTTCTTATAATTTGTTTGAAAAGTCCTTCTCACTTACTCCAGCAGATGCAGTTCCTATCAGTGTTGCATCTTCCTTCCAATGCACAGTCCCCCTCACTTTGCAGTGAGCTTGCCTGACTCTATATAACAATATTATGTAGTTGCATGGGAGTTTGGTCACCACCATATGTCCCAGTTCTTTTCAGGTGGTTCTAGAAACAAAATCTACATAAGGAGTTTAACAGAGTATCAGTAATCTGTATTGTATTTTGGACCCTTTATAAAGTAGAGAAGACCCAAGTAAATGGCCAAAATAGCAAGTTTCTATTCTTCATAGGCAAAGGCAAACAGGAGAAATAACAAGATAAGAGGCCTGAAGAATGATGCTAAATACCAGCACCATGAGATGAATACAGGGATGTAAGAGGATATGCATGACTTTGCAGCATTAGTTTGCAGTCCCTGGTGTCTTGGCTTATTTTATCCTCTTGGTAAAGCATACATATTTTCCAGAAAGATTTTTAAGGATTGCAATTAGTAATAAAGTTTTTTGCTACCCAAGTTTTTGATGGTCTCTTGGCATGTCTACCATCCTTTATAGTCCCTCTTCTTTGCCTACAGATCATCACTTTGAAAAATAATTGTACCTTCTGACATCTGAATTGCTTCTTACTTATCATTCTTTGTTAGTATTAAACACTCATAATAATCTGAGTATTTTCAAATTGTTTTTAATCAATATTTGGCCTATTTAGAACATACTTTTATCCAAAGAGTTTGTGACAACTAATGTAAAAAAATAAAAACATTATTCAGTGAATTAGTTCAAAATAAAATAGGAATACAAAAAATAGATAAAAGAGGAACAGATAAATATATGTAATAATGTAAGTCACACATTTAGATGAGATTACTGATAGACAAAGGGGTAAATCTTTTATTTTTATGAAATAGACTACAAAAAATACCCAACAGTTGTATAAAGTTTATACATATGAAACCTTATGTTACAATCAGATAATAATTTAATAAATGTATATAATTAAAACTTAGCATAAATGAGGTTTATGCTAAGTAAGAGCTATAATAACAACGGACCTGGTGCTATGTTTGAATTGTTTTAAACCCATTAATATTCCATATGCAAGAAAAATTCATTCTAGTTAGTGCTGTTTAGTAATAGAGAGTGTCGGAATTTTATGAATTATTTTTAGCCACTGTTGTCTAGTCATGAATGACAAATCATAAGACATTGAATAGAAAACAGTTCCTTGAGTACATACACCTCTGAGTAAATAATCTTAAATGATATACTTTGTATTAAACAGTGACTAGAAGATAATGTTTCTATTTTAACTTATCTCATTATTTTCTTTCCAGTTTGCTCAGATGAATATAACACATGATGGATAAAATATATGAAAAAATCAAGATTTTTTATAGTGTTTTTGAATGCCAGAGTAACAGTTTAACTTGGCTTGTATTATGGCATCATTAAACCTGTTGAGGAGTGATTTGCTAGACCTATACCTCAAAATGGTTAAAGATTTTTTTAGATAAAATATAAGGAAGCAAAACATAGATATTTAGGTCTGAACACAGATGTGAATTGGGGATCACTGAGTTTATATGTAATAGATTAGCAAAAGATACTGGCTGTAATGCACACTGTGCCTTTGGAAGCAGAGAATGACACATTATGTAAAAAACAACCTTCAGGCTTTGACCATTAGTCTCAGGAAATTCTGTTGGAACAATCAGAAAATCAAAGTTCAGAAGAACATTGGCTGCTACATTTTCCTCTGCTGTATCCTGCATATGTTGATTAATTTTATTTATTTTGTATACACATTTGTCAGCAGGGACAGCAAAAATGTAACCAGAAATAAGATGTTGAATACTGCTCTATTGTAAGGCAGGGTGAAATTGGTAATTAATTATATGTAGCATTGGTGGATGCCTTGAAGTCTTCTTTTCTGTGCTCATGGCCTGGCCCAGTGAACCCATAATTGTTATTCTGCACAGACACATGCAGAATATTCAACACATCCATGGACAGCATTTTTCTAGAAGAATGCTACATTTTAAGAGGGTACATTACTCTTATGTATAATCACAACTGGTGAACTAGAATAACGTTCTAAAGAACAAGACAGTCTCTCTTTCTCCCTCCTTCTGTGTCTCCACCCTTTCTCTCTGTACCTGTGTGTGTATATGCATATGTATGTATTTGTATATATGTAAGCATTCTTATACGCATGCAGAATGTCAATGTGTGTGTGTACCTAAGCATGTGTATGCATGTATATGTGTTTATGTGTATGTGTGTGAGAGTGTATATGCATGAGAGGCTGATTTTAGATATTTTCTTCCATTGCCCACTATCTTATGTTTTAATAAGGTTCTCTCATTTAATGTGAAGCTGTGTGAAGAACTAGACCAATGGGTCAGTGAGAGATCAAGGGGATTCTTCAGCCTCTGTCACCATATAACTACAATTAATATAGTTCTTACATGTTTCTTAGCATTTTATGTTGGTGTGAGGATTGAAAATCAGTACCTCATGTCTGCATAACAAGCACAGAGGTTATCTGTACAGTCCCTAGGAAAACAACTGTTCAGAACATTTATTCTGAAAATTTTTAAAAATTAATAAAATTTTTATTTTAAGGTTAAGAATGTAACAGTGGCAAAATATGAGGCAGACCATATACTATAAGCTCTCTGTAGATGGTGTGCATTAGCATGTTTGTGTTCAAGCACATGTGAGTGTGAAGCAGAGACACACCTGTAGGTTGGCCAGGTTTCATAACAAAGCTCTTTTATGAGAACATGACCAGTTTTTATGCCTTTCCTTTGTAGTGTTGGATCATTTCACTGATGATCTGCACATTTGTCAAACACCAGAAAGAAAAAATGCAGAGTTGAATCATGAATCTGTCAACTCTGTTATTCTTGGAAGGTCATATTATAATTTTAGTTGTGGACAGAGTTTGGAAAAATGTTTAAAGTTGAAATTTTTGATTGTGGAAACTCTTTTTATTTCTTTTTTTTATTTATAAAATGAAATCTTTTTAATTCCACGTATCCCCTTGCTCTCCCTCCCTTCCCCCTCCCAATCCCTGTAATACAAAAAGTCAAGGTTAGGTTTTTGATATTACAAGCAATTAGAAAACTTGCTTTTCATTAATATTTTCATGTTTATTGTTTGATAGACAGAAGCAAAACACACTTTGAACATAAAAGGAAAAGAAATATAGTGTGAATTTCATAGGTCAGAAATTCAGGTGTGAAGTAAAAACATTATTTCACACTCCCTTAGCTTGATAGCTATGTCTTTTTTATTTAAGGTCAGTTCAGCCAATTTTATTTTCAGACACTGTAAAAGAAATTAATAAAAATTAAAATCAGTATTCTTATAGCCATACAGACAGACTTTACTTCTTAGTGTGTCTGCTCAGCACCATGGGTTTTTAAACTTCATGAACTCTTGAAAAGGGATATTTGGAATAAGAGCATCATCTATACTTTGATGTTATTCATACAAGGATGTTTTCATTGGCTCATTGTTCTCCATAGAATAATGTCCACTGGGATTCCCCAGAAACAGTGGCCTTCACTGAACTTATCAGACCACTCATTTCATTTATGAATCATTTATTAGCTCTTGCTGATGAGACGGCCTTTGATTAGCCACACAGAAACTTCTTTGGAATCTGAAAAGCAAAGTACACCCAGGCTGCAAACCACAACTCTAGAAAAGCTTGGTCTCAGAAGGAGCTTAAGAGAGACATCCAGGGATTCCCTAGAAAGAGAAAATAGAGAAGATCTTCATAGCTAATTGTTAGCGTAAGGGGCTGCAACCAAGAAGGTGTGGAAACAAATCATTAGAGGAGATGATTGAGTGAGAGGAGCAACAAGGAGGGAGAGAAAAAAAGAGATGGAGATTTTAATAAAGGAAGTCAATTTGGGGGTTGGAAAAAGACCGGGTGCTAGGGTAACCTACAAGACCTCACAGGATTGCCCTTGGCTAGGTCTCCGACAAAGAGTGAAAGTGTTGCCTAGACATGACTTCCCCTATAATCAAAGGAATAGCCACCCCAAGTGCCTTCACAGAACTTACATCCAACAACGAATAGAGGCAGAGATGCATGGCTGAACTTCTGGTCCAGCTGAAAGAAGTGGAGAAGAGTCTATAGGAGTAAGAGGATAGGGCTTATGAGGAAAATTCCCACAGTGATGGCTGGCTGGAGCTCTGGCAAACTCATTGAATTTGAGGAACTTTCAAGAAAAGGAACTAGGCCCTGCAAGGATAGGCAACAGTCCACTGACATGGACAGTATGTAGAGCCTTGAGGGGAGGGAACTCCTAATCCAGTCTTGACTTTAGGATGAGGAAATTGTCCTGCCTGGAGTGGATGCTGAGCTCATCCACTTTGGGACTTCTTGTCCTTTTGCGGGAGGAAGTGGAAGGGAGGGGAGGAAGGAGGCTGAAGTCTGACTGGGAGGAAGACGGGAGGGAGAGCAAGGGGATACATGGGGGAAAAAAAGGACTTTACTTTGTAAATAAATCAAAATTAAAAAAAGTTCCCAATGCTCTTCTCTCACTGTGCACTGCCTAAAAGTTTAATTTCCTCTTTTTCTTTAATTTCTAAATATTGACATTTTGATAAGTGTGAAGTTGTCTACTAAGTCCCCCCCCATATACACTCTGAGATACAAAGCTCAGTTACCTCTGGCTTACAGTTTTGCTAAACTGATGAAGTTTTTATAAAATTTAAATTGATTTAAGGTAAGATATTGCACATGACATGTTTTCTTGTACACCAAAATTTTTCTGTTTGTTTTACCTTCTTTCTCAAGTTTATCAACTCTCTTTCCTTGTATGCCAGAAATTTTGTACTTTTAGGTTTTAATCTTAACTATATTATTTATATTATTAACTTTATGAACTGAGTGACACTGAGTAAAATATTTGGTTACTTAAACAATTCTTTCTTTCAGCACTAGCCAGGGGAGACCACATGTCCTGAGTCTCCCTCTTGAAAAACAACATAGTCTTAACAGCTCTTGTCAAGGTGGGTTGAGGATACTGTCATCTTAAGTTTAAGAAAAGGCATATGCAACAAAGTGATTTCTTGCTCAGTTATTACATGTGGCATTTACTTTTATCACCCAGCATTTAAAAGCATTTTTGAATAAAAAATGTAATTTTTTAATTTCCACTTTTCCCTTTTTTCCTCCAACCTTGTTTATGAAACTGCACCTGCCACTGCCTCCTGGTCAACTTTTAAGGACATGGCCTCTGGTCTTTTTCTCTTTACTTGTTGTTACACATATTATTTGTTAACAAATTGGGGCTGATATATACCCTTTCTTGGTTAAGATTATTTTTTCGCAATTTCAGTATTTCTCTTTTTCTAGTGTTTTGGCCCACAGAGATTTTTTTCCATGTTAATATGTATTGGTGTCATTTCTTATTTGGGTCTTATTTAGGCCAGCCATGTTGATGAGACTTTATGGTTAAAGCTTTCCTGATATTTCTAGGAGATGCAATTTCACAGCAGACATCCTCCTCCTTCTATGGCTCTAAGAATCATTTTATTCCCTCTTCTGCAATGATATTCAAACCTTCAACACAAGAATTTTGCTGCATATATATCATATGAGGCTGGAAATCACATGATCACTGCTCTGAAATTTGGTGGGTTGTGGTTTTTAGTAATGGTCTTTATCTATTGCAGACAGAAGTTAAATTGTTGAGGAGCCTCACTGTGTAGCAAAAACTAGCCTACTTCTTTTCATATAGACCAAGAAAAGATCAAATTCACAAAGACTCATTTGTCTCTTTTTTCTGAAGACACGCATTAAACATTCTTTGATTGCAGTATTTTCTTTTTTTATATATTTTTTTATTTATTTTGTATTTATCAAGAAAAACAGTAAAATGAATTTAAAATGCTGAGAAGTTAACAATAACTATAAAGAAGATAAAAATCATAAGCATGACTTATCAAGGGTGACAAGGCAAATAAGATTGCTACACATATATTTACTTTGTGTTCGGCTTTCCCTCTGAATTATTTTTTCATCCCTGTACATCCTTATTCAAGGTCCCCTCCCCCTCCCACCACATCATGTCACTCCTTCCTCTCCACAACTCCCCATCCCCTCCCTGGGCAGGGAACAGACAGTCCTATGGTCCTACTGACCCAATAATGCTTGGATCAGTCTCCACTCCTGGCAAATCCAGTTTTGTGCCCCCTCCCTCAAGAGTGAGTCAGGTGTTCCTGTAATTGGAGTGGGATCTGAAGGGTTAGTCCAGGGTATCTCTGATCCCAAGTTGTTCAGTGGTTGTGGTTTGCCACTTGGGCATGCTTGGCTTTTTTTCTTGTTTGTTTGTTTAGAGACCACTAATGAGTGAGTACATCCCCTGCTTATCTTTCTGAGATTGTGATACCTCGCTCAGGAGGATATTCTCCAAATACATCCATTTGCCTGCGAATTTTAGGATATCATTTTTTCTTACTGCCGAGTAGTATTCCATTGTGTAGTTGTACCACAGTTTGTTAATCCATTCGTCAGTTGAGGGACATCTAGGTTGTTTCCAGGTTCTTGCTATTACAAATAATGCTGCTATGAACATAGTTGAGCTAATACCTTTGGAGTGTAATTGTGCCTCTTTAGGGTATATGTAGCGGGAAATCAGGAACTGTATATGTGAACGATCACGTCATAGGAATGGAGACGAGCTGGGCGTGGTTAACTGAAAAGGATTCCGGAAGTAGACCTTCGAGGGAGGGGACCAGGACAGGAAGTCGTCATTCTCTCACGAGAGTTCCCCGACCGAGTGCGCAGTTTGCTCCAGCTGCCCGGGAGTTCAGACGTACGGCGTGGGGATGAAGAATCTTCCTTAGAAAGGCTCCGGCATGCTGCAACCTCATCCTGTCATCTTCTCCTAAAACCGGCTCTGTTTTGTAAGCTATTTTCTCCAAATAAACCCTGTTTATAAACATATCTCAGGGCGGGTTTTTACCGCGATAATTGGCGCCTGAACGCGGGGCTAATTCGACAAACTCGCCGGGATCCTCACTTGCCCACAGAGCCGGTCTAAACGACTTTGGTTACCAGCTGCGCACGAGCCTCCTGTAAACAACCAGGAACGAATCTGCACGTGGCCGACCTCCTGAGAGACGGATTGACCCGTTCTAGTGGAGCACGCCTGGTAGGATTTATTGAAAGATCCGAGAAACACCCTCCCAGCTGAATCGCCACTTTGTTTCCCCGCACCATTGCTGCCGCTGCTGATCACGACATCGACATCTGCTGGCCGTAAGTTCTCATTACATCTGAGTATATTTTTTTCTTCCTTTTCTTTTCTACATATTTTTTTTCCTTTCTACAATGTCTTACCAGATAAATGTTCAGAATTTTTCTCACTTTGTCACAATGGTGATAGAGGATTATTTCCAGGATTACACATTTGGAGGTTATCTCCACCCAGGAGTCTTTTTGC
>PVIH01031827.1:0-10351 GCA_004025045.1 Sigmodon hispidus | reverse complement strand
AATTTCTTGCACTGACGTTTGCCCATGGGTTCAGTGGTTCACGATTAGATGGGTCCTGGTCAGTTGTGGCACTTTGGTTTGTGTGTCTCCTGTCACCTCTCTAGTCAGGGTTCGAATCCGCCCCTCAGAGACCCCTGCAGTTGGTTTGCTCAGTTCACTCAGTTCGGGGTCGCAGTAGGGATCCTTGCAGATACCCTCAGCAGTAGCAGGAGCTGTGGGTGTGGCCAGGTGCAGAGTTCAGCTGCCCCCTGCTCCAGAGTGTGCTGGGACGCCGCAGAGGGTACCGGTCCCGGCAGTTTATGGGTTTTTTAAAAGGAATTTTTAAGTTTATATTATAGTTTTATTTCTAATTTAAATTTAACTATTTTATTAGAGTGATAATTATTTATAACTCTTAGAGGACAAAACTCATCTGGAGAGGGGCATAGACTTTTTAATTAGGTTGTTTTATGTTGACTTGTGGGGTCTTGTAAAACTAAAACAGAGGTTAAGTCTTAATAAATTGACTATAAACATCTATAACTTTTTAGAGTATTTGGTAAGTCTATTTGGAAATTTTGTTAAAGGTATGATATGAAGTTATCTTATAATTGTTTTGAATGGACTATATATCAGAAGTGATTACTGAATGTTGTGTAGCAGGTTTTCTTGTTCTCTGTCTCTGGTGGATAGCAGGAGATTTTAGGTTGTGAGTCTAGCCTGGCCCACAGCTAATGTTCTGGCTAGCGCGGCAATCAGCTCACATTTGGTGCCAGATATTGCTGTAATTAATCACATCTGATGTACTATGCGATGAGTTAATATTTATTAAAGGGAGAGAATGGATTTATAAAAATTAGAAGCGATTTTAGGAGAAACAGAACTCTGCATGGGGATGCTTAGCGGTTTTTTTTTTTTTTTTTTTTTTTTTTTTTTTTTTTTTTTTTTTTTTTTTTTTTTTTTTTTTTTTTTTTTTTTTTTTTTTTTTTTTTTTTTTTTTTTTTTTTTTTTTTTTTTTTTTTTTTTTTTTTTGAGAATGTAGGAACTAAAACAAGATGGGCAGAGTCTGGGTCCTGGGGTCTTGAATGATTTTGACCATGCCACTTTTGGGTGTGGATTTTTGCGGTTAGCTGTTGTTTTTTGGGTGACATCTGAATCCCACTACAATTGTTTTTTTTTGTTTTTTTTTTTTTTTAGCGTTAATTTACTAAAAGTTAAAATTATAGTTAGCTTTCTTTCCTTTCTCAACCCTATCTCCCAACTTCACCTGGAATTCTGAAATAAAGTTTCCAGTTTCTTCCTCAGATTCTCCTGTATTGTAACCAGTGCACCACCACTAGGCTCCTACAGCACTTAATTCAGAAATTTCAGTCTTATGTAAGCCATTATTCTATAATAAGTGAAAACTGTAAGGAAAAGAGATTTTTGGAAGGTAGGCTAATTTTCTTTAAGGGTGTTTGCAAAGTCACTCTATTTTCTCTTGAGCAATGACATTTATTCAAAATGCATATTAATTCAATTTGTAGATATACATAAAGTATATGCTAAAAAATGTTTCTAAATTCTGCCCCAGACCTAAGTCACATTTATGCTTAAATGTAAACTTTACTCCTAAAATACCAGTAAAATAAAAATAATCAAACAAATAATATTCATAATAAACATTATGATGACAATTCCATCTACATTATCTTGTTTTAAATCGTCTAGACTAAAATCAAAGAAAGAACAACCACCTTCCATTAGGCTACTCTTTCCCATTTTTACTGTGAGAAAAAGTTCTCTGTCTCTCTCTCTGCTTTAAACAAATTTTCCTTTTTAAGAAAACCCAATCTAGTTGGAAAAAAAAAAAAAAGAAAACCCAATTTACTCACCAAACTTTCAATGATGATTCAGATGACTGTGAAGTGGGGCAGCTATCTAGTATAGTAGGAGCCCAAGGAGAGGGTCCAAAAAAGAGGGAAAAAAACCACTGCCCATTAAGAAAGAGAGGCTGCTGTCTGAAACACTTACATAGATGAATGTAGAGAAGAAACATGTGTGGCTAGCTCTGCCCAAAGCTGGAGGCTAACTCTGAACAGAAAGCCTAGCCAGCCAGTAATTACTTTGGACACATGTAGCTCTGGCTGGCAAGTGGCATTTTTTTTTTTTGTAAACTCATGCCCCAAAAGTTGAATGTCAAATATTGCATAAATTCTAGTTAGAATATAATAAAAACCTGGAGGCAGATATTGGGGAAAAGCCAGAATATCAGAGAGAAAAAAAGAGACCACAGTCAATTCTCACCCAGCCAACTTCTCAGGCTAATTAGGGTCCTCAATCTGACTGGTCACTTCTACAGAAGGCCTGAATTTCTGTTTTCTCCTGCCTTATATATCTTTCCCTCTTAGCTGTTCAACTCTGTATCATAATCCTAGAGTTAGGATTAAAGGTGTGAGCTACTAGTAATTGACTGTTATGCCTTGAACTCACAGAAATACAGAAAGATCTGTCTCCTAAGTGATGGGATTAAAAGCATTGTTCCCCAATCGCTGACCTTCATGGCTTCACTGTGGGTGATTCTGTTCTCTAATATTCCAGGCTGATATAATTAAATATAAAGTATATCACCACAAAGTTTCAAATAGACTGATCATCTCTGCCTAGAGGAGACCAGTTAGTCATATACATATTAAGTTTCAGAAAAGAATAAAAGAACTGTTAAGTATGCCTAAAATACAGACTCACACACTATCTCTATCCTTTCCCCTTCTTTGACCAACAATTTACTGAATGCTGATTTATGTTTATATCTACCTTTTTCTATATCAAACGTGTATTAGTTATTTTTTCCTTTTCTATGACACAATACCATGACCGAAAGAAACTTATGGAAGAAAGTTTATCTGGGTGTGTGGTTCTAGGATAACAGTCCATCATGGCAGAAAAGTACAACAAGCAGCAGATTTGTGACAGGTAGGAACCCAAACACCCACCTTCAAATGCAAGTATGATGCAGAGGAAGCAAACAGAAAGTCCAACGAGGCTTCAAATTGTCAAAACCCACCTCCAGTGAAACATTTTTTTTTCCAGCAAGGCCTTGCCTCCTAAATTGCCTTAAGCAGCACCATCAACTGAAGACAACTGTTCAAATCCTAGATCCCATGAAGAATAGTTCTCAATCAAACCTGTGCAATATGTCTCATGGTTTCTTAGCTTTGTCTTTTATTTTTGTTTATTTTGTTTTTAAGTGGACTTTAGCAACATCTACAGTGAGTACTGCTTCAGGGTTGCCTCAGGAAAGAAAGAGAATTTTAATTAGAATAAGTCTGATCCAGACAAGAGACAACCAGTCTTCCCATTAAGTTAATTTAGTATCTTGTCCCCACCCCCACTGACCTTGTCCAACTGAAACTATAAAGTACATTTATGTAAGCAATCTTATGGAAGTGTGATATATCTTCATTATAAGTCATGGTCAATGCAAGAGTTATTTTGCTTTCAATCATCAGATATTTAAACACATTCAAAGCCATTCCATAAAATTAATTTGTCTAAGTCTTTTCACTTATCTTCAAGACAGTTATCAAGTTGCTTAGTCCATGGAAACACATCAAGCTATACCATATTTTACACAATCTCAAAAACTCTGTGTGCTTCTTCCAGAAACTCCAAATGGATGTCATTTTTCTTATCGCCCCACTCCAACATGTAACAGTGATGAATGAGCCACTGCCTGAACTTGTTGGAGGAAGTCTCCCACCAGGCTATTCTCCTAAGTGGAAATGACAGACACCACTACAGGAGAAGCAGAACTGCAGTTGGCAGGGCTCACCAGCAAACAGGCTGTAGAATGGAGTTTCTTGTAAAAATTTTCTCGAGCATGGAAGCTAGTCCTAACATGGAGAAGAACATGAAGGATAATAATTTCAGCACAAAAGAAGGCTGAGTAGCAACTTAGACAGTACAAAGCACTAGAGCAAACCCACAGGACTATCAGAAGTCATGCTGGCTTCTCTACATTGTCACTAAAATTTAGACGAGAGTCCAGCTTTTGGACAAATCAGCATTTTATCTTTCTGTGATAGACAGTGAATTGCCCTAAGAGATGTGGGTGCAAGTTAATATAATGGGCCAAGATCATGTAATTGACATGATGTGCTTACACTTTTAAGGAGAAATTAGAAACTATGTTGAGAATCACTTTGGTAAAAAAGAAAAAGAAAAACACTTTGAGAAGGAATCACTAGGGATTCCCTAAGGAATCCCTAGGACCACTAGGGAGAAAATCAAAATATAAGTTTAGACAAAGACAATACTATAGATGCTAGTGAGAAAGCAGGACATATATTTAAATGCAGCACAATATGATTTATTGATTCAGTGTAAAGTTTAAAAGAAAAGCAACAAACAGGTCATTGAGCACACGAAAGGGTAGATTTGTGAAGAAGAATCAAGAACCCAATTTGCTTGACTGTAAGTAGTGACAAGTGTTCAGTTCTGAACAGAACATTTATCTTTCCCTTCAAATGTTCAGAGAACAGTATGAAAGATGGAACAGAACAAAATATGAGCTAAAGGTGGATAAATTTTGCAAAATTACTATCTTCTGGCATGACAGAGCCATTGCAAATATGACCACACAGCAGCTGGGGTTATCTCCAATGGGGCCCACAAAAGGCAGAGCCACTCATTGGTCAATCGTGAATGAGAAAGGGACTTACGATATCCTACACATCCTGCTGAACTATTGGTACTATTGGATTGAGGGGAGGACCAGTAATTGTCCTTAACTGTGTGTCTACAGGCTAGCCCACCAGCCTTTACTGGACAGTTCCAGTCCCATGGCTACACAGTCTGGCTAAATTTACTAGTCACAAAACAAAGTGTGAATATAAAAAAGGGACATGTAATAAAGAGAGAAGATGCTGACAAGGATGAGAGTGGAGAGTTAAGACAGGTGGGTGATGAGTGGTCAGAATTCAATATATATGTGTAAGAAACTTGTCAGACTCAAAGCTGCAGGACCTCCACCACACCAGGGCAACAGCAGGATAACCAAGAAGAGTCCCAGAGAGGGCCCAATAGTGTAATAGAAACCAGGGGCCTCAAACCATACCAGTGACTCTTTGCAATAATCAATTTATATAATAAAAGGGTTTACTGTGTGACTCACTGTATCACACTACAACTTCCATGGTGAGATTTTTCTTTTGTTTTTCTTCTTGTATTCTCTTAATTTTTATCTTATCTTATTGGGGGGGGTGTTGCTAGGAGAGAGAGCAGATACAAAGAAACAGGGAAATGAATGAGAGATCAAGATACATAATGTGAAAGAGACAAAGAATAAATAAAGTTAAAAACTGAGCAGGTCTCTGTACTGACCCAGAACCTGAAAAAACACTGCATAGTTAATTACCAAGTTAAAACCTTTTCTGGGCAAACTCATGGCTTTGTGCATCAGAAGAAAGAAGACTGCTCCCCTGCTGACAAGCCCTACATTGAGGAGGCCAGGAGGAATCTCATCCAGTGGTTCAACAAGTTCGTTTAATGGCACTCAAGCCTGCATGGAAATAAGTAAAGATCTGAGTCATACTTTATGTAAAATACAGAGATATTAAAAATTCTTCTGAAATACAAATACAGTGGAAACTAAGCTAAAAAATACTTAGCACACAATAAAAATTTTCAATAAATGCTTGGTTCCTGAAGAAATTTAAAAAAAAAATGAATCATTGAAATGTATTAAATAAAGCTTGAATTTATATTTCATTTTCAATGTACCATCTAATGAATAATGTTTAGAGGTAATTTAGTTAACATCAAGAATTTTGTTATCTCATTTTATGTTAATCTTGACTATTCAAACCTGAATAAAATTGAATTGGTTTAGTCTCTAATCCATAGTCACAGGTATAAGGACCAGGGTTTATGGACCAGGACCAGGGACCATGCACCAGGGACTAGAGAATAGACACCAGAGACTGGACATAGGCTTTGAAAGAAACCTCTTCAAAACCTCTATGTAGCCAAGATAAAACACTGTAACTCTACAAAACTTTTACCTATGGTTCAAGAAAAATTGTTTTAAATAGACTGTATTGTAGTCCTGTTTCTGGCCCTGCCTAGCCCCAAAACCCACACTCTATTATAATAAAGTAGTTTAAATATTAAAAATAAGCCCAATTTGGGAACATTAAAATTCTGAGATGCAATTTGATATCTTTTTCCTTTCATTGAAAGTAACCTTCCATATAATGTATCTAGATTACGGTTCCGCTCCCCTACTTCTACATCCTCCCACCTCCCCTCATATCTGGTTTTACTCTCTATTTTTGCCTTTCATTAGAAATTAGTCATCTAAGATTCAATAATTTTTAAAGATGTAAAAACATAAACTAAAACCACTAACAATTAGGACAAAACAAACAAACAGGAGGAAAAGAGTCCAAGAAAAGACACAAAAAACAGATATAGACACAGAGATCCACTTGTTCCCACACTCAGGAATTCTATAGAAACAATAAAGCAGGTGTATTATTAAAAACCAGACAGGGAAGCCTGTGCCCTTCGCTCTAGGAGGATCAAGTCCAGTGCTCAGGACTCCTCACTTTTCCCCTATGAAAGTGAGAGGGCTTAGAAGGCTGCTCATTCTCCCCAGGATTTCAGAGAGTGCTGGGTATACCTTCTCTCCTGCTAGTGATGGGCCAAAAGAACACTGCAAGGCAGATGTGAAGGGCATGCTGAAGGTCACAAGGGAAGGCCTTAGGGTAGACACAGGGACTCATGTGTATAGCCATTCTACCCCCAAAAGATAGTAAGATCGACCCTAGGAATTGAGTCAGAACAACTCTCAAAGCTAAGAATTCATCAGCTCAGTCAACTTAGCTGTAGGCAAGAATCATACTTCCTTATATTCTAGTGAAACAATTATGGTAAACTCTACAAATTTAAGATAAATAAAACGTATGTGCAAATCTAAGTAGAAAATTCATTAAATGTTCCAAAATTGAATTTATTCTGAATGATGACACCAACATATCAGTATGACAAGTTTTCTAGAGTCTATCTTTCCTTCCTCACTGATGACCATGAATCAAATTGTCACTTTAATAACAACCTCAGTTGCTCAGATACTGGCTCTTAACCTGTGTGACATGAAAACTCATGTCCAAAACTTTCTCTCCAAGTATTTTTCTAGATGGCAGGTGCTCATGTCTGCCCACTGACACTTGTTTTGAAAGCTTATTTTTTCACTTTTTCTCACTAATTACCATCTCTACTGCCTGGGCTATTCAGGCTTTGTTTTTAACAACACCATTTGTGCTCAGCCTTCCCAGAATGGTATTTGTCTACTTGGATGGTATTAGGAAATATAGTAGAACTACTTAGAATTGATTGGTGGGGACTGTGGGAGATCCATTTGGCTTCCAAAGGCTTGCTACACTTCATACAAAGCTATAATCCACAAAGGAGAAGAACAGAGTAAGATGCAAAGCCCTGGTTATTAGCAAAAACTGTTCCACATGAAAACACAGAGGGAAACAAAGGGAGATATCACTGTCTCACTTTCCTGAAGGCTCTGACTTGGGCTCTGGAAATGTCTTTCATACCACAACCCTGGCAGCTTGGTCCAAAACTCCTGGGATGACTATGGAATGAAGAAATGACAAACACTCATATAGAAAAGCTGGGATCAGGTATGTGCACTCTGATGGAGAATCACCTGCTAAGTCACTTGGAGTCTCTGTGTTTATTAGCTATAGCCCAGGGGATTAGTTGTTCTCCTAGAAAGTTGCTGTAGGAGACCAGTCTCAGGCTGTAAACCTAAGGGAGAAGGAAGCTGCAATTGACAGACTTTTGTACACACTAGTCAGTCCTGATTTTTTGTATTCAGCAAACTTTGCCCTCCCTCAGAGCTTCATCAGGGAAAGCCCTTGCCACTCCCATGGGGCTGAGGCAGTGGATTCTTTGGTGTAATCGTGGCCATATCAACAATATGTGATATAGAAATTCAGTTATCAGGGCTTCCTCTACCCCCCCCCAACACCCTCTCAAGTACTCCCCCAAAGCATGCTGTAAATCCTCTGCCTTCAAGGAAACAGGCAGAGTCTAGAATCTGAATACTCGAAAACTTTGTGTTTTATCAGTGTAATAGTAACTGGTTCAAATATTTAAAATAAACTCACACTGAATAAAGAAATTTTCACTTGATAGAAAAGCTTATTTTTCTGGGTCTTTTCACTTTTAAAGCTCAGTAACAGAAATGACAATACCTTTGCACAGTGGCCTGAGAAGTCAAAGTACAATACTGTAATTTAGAAACTTGTGGTGCTAGAGAGGCTTTACATTTGTGATCAATCTGCCTCTGAGGCTGAACTCCACTGAAAGTTATGGAAAATAAAGTTCAACTGCCTGAACTAGTGACAGAAGCTTTATTTAAAAAGCAATGACTAAATATAATATCAACTTATAAGTCTATAGCATTATAGTAAGACAATGACTGGGAGGGTGAAGGGAGGGGGAATAAGGAAATACTTGGATAAAAGAGGCTTTATTTTTTAAATTAAAAAAAAAATTGTTCAGCACTACCATCTGGGGCCTAGTGTTACTGATTAATTGATGTGTGCGTGTTTACATACAAGCACGTGTATGTGCAGACCAGAGGTCAATCAACTTTGATTGACATTCTTCAAGAACCATTACCTTATTATTGTTTGAGACAGGGACTCTTCCTGAGACCTGAGGCTCACCTTTTCAGCTGAGTTAATTGGCCAGTAAGCCTAGAACACTCTGCTCTCCCTGCCTTCTTGTGCTGGGATTACAAGGGTCTGCTACAGCTCTCACTTCTTCAGGTGGGTGCTGGGACTTGGGTTCTTGGGTTTGAGTGGCAAGCACTACTAACTGAGCTTTCTACCATTGTCTTCTGATTCCGTATTAAGGATGAGAAGATACTTCTTTCATGGATCACTGGTAAGAATTATTTTGTCTAACATTTCAGATCACATGAACATGGGATCATGTGGGGGAACACAGCCAGCTAGCCTGATGACACACAGTTACTCTGCTCTGAGTATTGTGCCTGGGCATGCACACTGGCCTCTTCCTGTTGAAGCAACTTGGAGTGCTGCTGAGCCTCGTGATGATCACTGAGATGCTGGAGGCCAATGAAAGGGAGACAACATGACTAGAGAAATATCACAGCTAGGAGAGTCTCTGACTGCCAGGGGGAAGTTGGGGAGAGTATATACATTTGCTTCATATCTGTCTTTTGCATCTGACTCCCAGGATCTGTGTTGTTGACTTCATGCTATCCCACCCTTCCCCCAAAGGGTGCTTAGATAGAACAGCTCATAACAGGGTCACATCAGATTAAAATAGTGGGTCACATCCAATTATAACAGTTTCTTCTGCAAAAGAGCAAAGAAAGATATGCATTGTTCCCTCTGGCCAACACTTTCCTTTGTAACCTGAGTCATTTTTGCAAGCTGTAAAGCCTTAAACCTGCTTGCTATCAGCTTCTATGATGCTATTCTCTGAGCATTCTCTCAGGTAGGTGAGCTGCAACAGGGGAGAGCCCTGTAAGTCCCATTGGCATCATATCATAGATGGCATCCATTCTCTAGCACAGTACGTTCCACAGTGATTTTGCAATTTGATCAAGGCATGGATATTGTGAAATAAAGCACAAATTCTAGTTGGTATTCAATGAAAACTCAGAGCCAGATATTGGGGAAAAGCTGGAATATCAGGAAAGAGGAAACACTACAATCAATTCTTACCCAGCCAACTTCTCAGGCCAATCAGGGTAAGAGCTATCTTCAAGAGTCTTCCACCTGGCTGGTTGCTCCTACAGAATAAATGAATCTCTGCTTTCTCCTGCCTTAAATATCTTCCCCAGCCAGCTGTTTCACTTCCTGGCTCAACTTTGTATCATAATCCTAGAATTAGGATTAAAGGTGTGAGCTACCACTGCTGCCTGTTAGGCCTTGAACACATAGAAATCCAGAATGATCTCTGTCTCCTGAGTGATGGGATTAAAGGCATGGGTCACCATTTGGACATCCCTGTAATAAGATTAAAGGAATGAGTCACTATTTGGTCATTCAGAGTTATGGGATTGAAGGAGTGGGTCACCACTCACTGAACTTTATGAATTGGCTGCTCTCTGATATTCTAGGCTGATTTTATTAAATATACAGTATATCACTATAGTAGAATACTCATTGAAAATGTGTTACATTTATTTATGTTATAAGATATTTGTTTAATGATGCAAACATGTTGCAGTCTTTTGTGTTGAATTTGTTTAGCTCTAAGAGGTGAACAGCCAATAGCTAGGCAGGAAAGACGGATAAGAGGGGAGAAGGATAGGAGGGGAGGGGTAGGAGGG
>PVIH01031826.1:0-10353 GCA_004025045.1 Sigmodon hispidus | reverse complement strand
GCAGCAGGAGCTGTGGGTGTGGCCAGGTGCAGAGTTCAGCTGCCCCCTGCTCCAGAGTGTGCTGGGACGCCGCAGAGAGCACCAGTCCCGGTGGCGGAACCGGACGCAATGGGAGCTCAACTCTCCCTCCCAGGCCAGGATACAGGCGCTGAGGCCTGCCGAACCCTCCTCACCTCTGGTCAGGGTTCGAATCCGCCCCTCAGAGACCCCTGCAGTTGGTTTGCTCAGTTCACTCAGTTCGGGGTCTCAGTAGGGATCCTTGCAGATACCCTCAGCAGCAGCAGGAGCTGTGGGTGTGGCCAGGTGCAGAGTTCAGCTGCCCCCTGCTCCAGAGTGTCCATATATCATTGTTATACTGCATCTTTTAAGATAACACTTTTTAAGAAAATTGGATTTTTATCCCTATTTTTATAATGGGAGGAAAACTGGGAATTAGAACAATGGACTAAGAACCTCAAAGACAATCCCTCGATCTAACACAGATCCCAAAACAGGGAATGGCTCATCTCAGTGTTGGCAAGGTCAGAACACAGGTGACCACACTGCAGAGCCACATTGAATGCTTCAGTTTCTTCAAACTGAGTAACTTAGGGGTTTAGTAACTCAAGTAGACATGCAGTCTTTTGTTTTCCAGAGAATCAAGATCCCTGCTCCTCTGCCCGGATTTCGTGCTTTTGTATGTTTCATCATTGCAGCAATGTAAGGCTATCTGATTGGTGGCAGCACTCAAATCCACAGACAACCAAGATAACCAAGTATAAGGTGTCCTTGTGCATTAAATACAAACTGCATGAGGTTTCGGAGTGACAGCCCTCTGTCATAGGTTTAATGTGACAAGATGGAGAAGCAGCAGCAACTGATCTGGAGACACAAATAAAAAAGGCAGTGAGGGACAAAACACACCCAGTTAGAGGGATCATGTATCCATCTTCCCCACACTGGGGATCCCCCCAGAGCCTGTCACATGCTTGGCAAGAGCTCAAACACTAAGCTTTACTCTGAGCCCCTGAAGACACATTCAGTTAGTATTTTTCCAGTACATCTTATTGAGAATACATGTACATACTTAACAGCACATTTTTCAGAAGCTCCTCATTTTGTTATTGTTGCCAGATTCATGCATTTTTATTATAAATCTTAGTCATTTCTATACCTGATCCCCTCCCATTGGGATCCTTTACAATGAGTTCCCTTCTCACTCTAGGCCTTATTTGTGTGTGGGCAAGAAGCTTTTCAATGGATAAGGGCAACTTATCTGTGGCCACACCAGAGAGAGAGAGAGAGAGAGAGAGAGAGAGAGAGAGAGAGAGAGAGAGAGAGAGAGAGAGCGTGAGCATGCTTTGTGAGTTTGAAGCTAGTCTGGTCTATATAGTGTGTTGTAGACCACTCTGATACATGATGAGATTCTATCTCAAAACAAAAAAAAAAAACCCAACAAAACTCAAACTTGAAATAGGGGCTGGCAAGCTGGCTCAGCTGTTAAGAGCACTTACTGCCCTTCTAGAGGACTCCGGTTTGGCTCTCAGCACTCACATGGTGGCTACAGTCATATGTAAACTTCGGTTCCAGGGGATCTGACACCCTCTTATGGCCTCTATGGTTGCAAATACATACACGCAAAACATTCAAAAATAAAACAAAAATAATTCTTAAAATAACAACAGCAAAATGGCTGAATACTTAGAAGACAGTTTGGGCAGATTTACGGAAGACGACATGAGTTCCCTTCTGTAGAATGGGATTCAAATCCAACTGGAAAGTGGTTTGTTCCTCTCTCAGCAGGTATGCTGCTTGTACAGTAGAGGCCGTCTTTGAAGCCCTTAGTCTAATTCAGTGCTTAACAACCTTCCTTGGGCCTTTCCCATAATAACTGTGCCATCATTGCACGGGAGGTCTTATCTTTGAAACTCTTATTCCAATCTTCAGTTTTTTAAAGTATCTTCCTCTAGTTTGTCTTTGGGCCTTATAATGTTACAATCTTTTATACATGCTTTTGTGAACTCAAGCAATAGGAAGCTATAGTCAGTGTATATTAAGGGGTTTTGTCTTGCCTTTCAGTCATACAAACAGCACTTTATAGTGGAACATTTCACAAAAATCTATCTATCTGACTTTATACCAGCTTTGAATATACATGCTTATTAGATCTACCATGGAACTTACTGCTTCCTTTTGTTCCAAGATGTCTTTCACTAAAACTACTAGTTTTCTATCTGGGCTCCCATGACATCTGGGGCCGGTGAAACCTCCTGGATCATCTTTGCAACTGAGCCTCAGAGATTTTGTTTTTAACTGTAGATAATGGGCATTGTTTATGATTTTGTTTTTTAAAGAAGTTTGAAAGCCACTGCTCTATCTATGACCTTACAGGTCTGCAGGAGCCTTCCTTGGTGGCTCTCAGGTGCAGTTCTGCGTATCATGTTTCTCCCTGGCCAATAGCCTTCTTAGCTTTCCTTTAATAGTTCTGGAGCAGCAGAAGGGTAATTTTGCCTTTAAGAACAGCATAGGAAGTTGGCGCTATCTTCTTGATGAAGCACTAGGGGCTCAATAGTAAAGAACTTGGCTAGCATGTATCAGGACCTCAGTTTGATTGCAGGACGGTCAATAACAAAACAAAAAATTACAATGGGCTCACAGAATGTTGTTGTTTTAACATATTGTTAGCAGTTGACATAATTTAACTAGAAAAATAAAATGCTTCTCTTGGAAAGTTAGAGGTCTTGGCAGTCCTTCCTGTTTGCTTTTTCTCCCAGTGACATTAGGCTGACCTTGGTGGGGTCCTGCTTCTATGTAGGACACACTACCTTGGGCTGTCTCCTTACATGGACTTTGAGGGGCAGTGGTCTGTCATCACACTTGTCCTGGCCTTTCCTAGTATTCTTGTGTAGCATTAAGGAAAGGATTCTTTTATCCACATTTTAGTTTAAAGCAAACTATGGATTTCAGGGTTCAGAACCTGCTACTAAGCAGTATAGACCCTGGGGGAACAGAGGCTATGAATGTCTGGGATTATAGCTATGTGCCCCTTTAACATGCTTTTGTTGTATGTTTCTTTTTATTTGTTACCTTTTGAAACAGTGCCTTGATATGCAGCCTAGGTTAGCCTTGACTTCAAGATCATCCTGTCCTCAGCTTCCCTCATGATAAGATTATAGGTGGTCACCCTCATGCTTGGCTAAGGAAATGTTATTTGAATACCTACTGTATGCCAGGCTGTTGAATTCTGAAGGCCACCTGTATCAGGTCAATGAGGCCTCAGCAGTACCCAAGGCAGGCACAATCCTCATCATATGGAGTTTAGCAGCTTGTGGGTTTTCTCAAGCTATTGCATATCTATAGCTTACAGGCATTTTACCTTCAGAAAGCTCTGGCATCAGGGTACATGTGGACAGCTTGGGGAGATAGAGAGCAGTGCCTAGTTGTCCTTTTTTAACACTGTCCATTTTTCCTTTGTGTGAATAGGGGAGGAGGAATATTGGCTCCTCTGGTTCTCTTAGAAAAACCTTTCATTTATTGACATTCACTCCACAGATATTCATTAGGACATTGAGTAAGGGTGTCAGGTAGCTTGGAATCTAGTCAGGGAGATGAGATGTCCACTCCAGAAGCTACAGTAGGCACAACATTTTATAGCTGTTTTAAGATTTGGGGCTAATCTATAAAGCGATTTTCAAATCTATTTTTATTTTCTAATTTCAAATATATACAATTCTGCCTTGACATATGATAGGCTAAACAAGTCTTTTGAGGACTGTTCCATGAAAGAAATAACATTTATAGCATTATCTCCCAGGGAGAATGTTCTTCTATGATACAAATGCCATCCTGAGAAACACTTAGAGACTATGGTAGTTCAAGTCAGAGACTTCTTTGTAACAGTTCCTTTTCTAGATTAGTGACATCCAGTCTTCTATTACATATAAATACGTCTTCAGTTCAATTCAAGATTCTATTTGCAGTAATTTTCATCTTCTACTCCAGTTCCTACTGTCTGCATGCCCTGGGTTGGGAAACATTTCCCAGGTTCCTCAGGAAGAGACATGAGCATTGGTTAGCAGAGCTTGTCATAGACATGCATGCTAAGAGTGTTTTGGTACATGCTTGACTAGAAGGATGTCCTCCAGCCACCACCCCCCCCCCATAATCAAAGTGGCTGTTTCCTTTTGACTTCTGGAAATCAAAGTCTTAGCATCATTTCTTTCTCTATGCCCAGTCTTTGCTTTTAGGCACTTTCCTGTGGATGTTGACATAATGAGACAAAGATGAACAGTGGAGTTTGTGCTGATCTGTGTTCACTCTTTCACTGTGGGCACTTTCCCTCAGTAAGGGAAGAGGGAGACTACATGAGGACCCAACAGGGTGTCCAACACACAAGAGGCTCTTCAGAGTTCTTAGATACTATTTTTTTTTTTAAAAAAAAAAACTTTATTTATTTATCCTGGTGTTTTGCCTGGAACTGGAACTACAGACAGTTGTTAGCTGCCATGTGGGTGCTGGGAATTGAACCCGGGTCCTCCGGAAGAGCAGACGGTGCTCTTAACCGCTGAGCCACCTCTCCAGCCCCTTAGATACTATTTTGAAAGAATTTAGCCTCTGAAATTTACTAGGTCTGGAGAGTAGCAAGGTATGGATTCCTTTGAGTGGTTGTAGATGTGTAATTTTGTATCTGTGCTAAGGATCCTGTCTGACTGTGATGTGTGCTGTCAGGACATTGCCTGTGTTTTCTGTGCACAGACTTCTGTCTAGCTGAAGGCTTATGACGTGTTTTCCCTTGTGAAAATGAGAACTAGAAGTGACTATAAAAGAGCATATTCTCTTGGGAAACTGAACGTGTGGCAAGTGTTGACCATGGTGACTTTTGTAACACAATTCTGAAGCTTGCATTGTTGGTCCATTCTCTTCTTTTGGGGGGGAGTAAGGGGCTAGGTTTAGAATTGGATCACGAAGGATCTTTTCACAGTGGAAACCATTTTCACTCAATTAATTGGATGAAAACAAGAGCTGGTTCCATGCCCTGGGTTATTGCTTTAGCAGCAGGAGGCATGGATTGAATTTCAGGCTCCCAGGTCAACAGGGACATAGCATAGTGGTCCACATGGGGAAAGCCAATTGGAAACTATCTTGTAGTTACCTTTCTGGTTAACTTAATAATAGATTAGGGCAGAAGACAAGGGGCTGATGGTGGCAGCATAGAACTTCCTCAGGCCCCAGAAGAAATTTGGGGAGCATGCTAGCAAAACTCCTAAAGGGTTTTGATCTTTTTCAGTCTTTTTTTTTTTTTTAAAGAGCAACCAACAAAACATGCCAGTCAGAAGGCAGACAGGTCTTTCATGTTATTATGTGCCCATTTAGTAGGCCAATAATACCCTTAGCTTGAAGTACTTAATAGGCATACCTGCAGTGTCACTTTTATTTTGTGCTCCCTGTAGCGCTCAGCAAAATCCCATTATGCAATTGAGTAGCATTACATGTTAAAAAGTTAATTTGTTCTGCATTCCATTAAAATTGCACATTTTCCCCATGCATCAGTCCTTCCATCTTGCTTAAAACCTATAATTTAAGCTCACACCATGGCGAAGTCTCAAGTAACCTTTTGCCCTTGTTACCTTAATTATTATCCAGCACATGGGCTGTTTTAGGAGCTTGTGACAATGGGTTAACTATGTGCTAGTTAATGAAAATACCTACCACTTAAAGAGAAAAATGTGGGCTTGGAGACTTAATTAAATTGTTCATCACTAGTGAGATAAAAACATTTTTTAAAGAAAAACAGACTTTATAAATGTTTCTTTTTCTTTAAAATGACTAATAAGTAAATAAGTTGATGGAAATGGGATCTTGTTTAAAAGCACCAAATTATTTTCTTTATAAATAAAAGGTTTTGAGTTAAATTCACTTTACCTTATTAAATAAATATGCTTAGAATTTATAATAGATAATAAACATAGAATGTCATAAAACCAGGTTTTAATGGTGGTGTGACACAAATACCTCTCTTCATTTGATTGCAAATATGTTGATTTTAAATTTTTTTTTATTTTTTCCCAAAATTATGGTGAGTAAATAATAAACATTTTAGGAGTAGAATCCACAAAGGAGGCTAAGTACCTGAGAAGTAGTTGATCCATTGTTTATCCTGCCTTTACTTGATAACTATCTAATCCAGTACCAGTCAAGTTCAGCAAGGGTATTAATGACAATCACAGATTTTATTCTCAGTATCAGAGTATTAGACATATAAGGCCTCTTTGATTAATTTAGTCTCTAATGTCAAAGAGGAAATGTAAGGGCAAGTGGAAAATATGAACAGATACTAAGAGGAGTGGATGTGTTATGTGTATGAAGAGGTCTTGGGAATGAGTTATTTTATTTAGGGGAGGAACAGAAAGAAGCCTCAAGTCTGAAGACCTGTCCACAGTCTTCCGACTGTCCAGAGCTGTGGCAGGACAACAGTCAGGGGTGCTGAGGTAGCTTGGTGGGATTGACAGAAATCTGAGGGTCACAGGAATCTGTGTTTCTCTGCCCATCTTTGTGACTCTTCTGAGAACCCTGTGTGCTCCTCTGTAAGCTAGGATGCCTTACCCACTCAGGCACCACTGATCTCTAAGAGCATCTGGGTTGTACTCCTCTTTGGCAGGTCAGTGACTTCCCAAAGACACAGTTGTTTTGTGCAGTCATTCCTGTAAAAAAGAATTCCTGTAAAAAAAAGAGCCTTAGCACCATGGCTCTTGGCCTTGCTGCTAGCTGGGCACCAGACACATTGGGTGCTGGTGTGTAGCTGGCTTACACAGGCTTGCCTAAGGTCTAGGCAGACATCTAGACTTAGGCTGTGGGCACTTCGGTACTTTTATTCTATGGCCTAGCATGCCTGTACTCTGATGTGCAGCTGGGACAGCCACAGAGGGGAGCCTTGCTCAGATGCTTGTTGCCCCCCTTCCCCATCCAGAAGAAATGTTCCATGGAAAGTTTCTTTGTGAAGCCTCTTTGAGAGATTTATGCAGATTATAAAGTCAAAAGAAGGGGTCATTCCAGACTTTTCTTTCCAGGCAATGAGGCCAAAACATAATTTTAGCAGGTATTAGTAAAATTGAGAAGTATTTTCTCCATTGGGATTCTTGCCAAGGTCTGTGTTGGAAATGTCCGGGATGGCTGAAGTGAAGCTTTCCTGTATGCTGAGAGCTCCCAGGGACTGCAGCCTGGAGCTGGTCCACAGCACCAGTGGGACTGAGGCTTCTCCAGACACTGTTTTGTGGAACTTGGGGCCAACATAAATTAATTTACTTTTCACCAAGAGAGCTCCATCCAGAATATTGACTGCAGGTGGTGTGTGTGTGTTGGGGGGGGGAACAACTGGTAAGTAGAGGATTGAGACCTGAGTTCTGGCCATTGGATAAAGCAGCTATAAGTCACTTGGCTACTTCCCAGTAAACTGCAAAACAGCCTGCTTTGATACAGCTAGGATCATAACACAACAAGCAGGTAACCATGACTGTCCCTAAGAAGCAGGATCAGGTGTGTCCAGGGATTTACTGCACTCTTATGGTAATTGAAGATCTTTCAGTTTGCTTAGAAAGTGATAAGAGAGAGAGAGAGAGAGAAACTAGCTCTAAGTGCATTATATATAAAAAAAATTGGTAATGCTTAAAATTTCTTCCTCTATCATATCAAAATCAATAAATGTACACAACCATTTTTTTAAATATGTGAACAAATGTTTCATGTGTGTGTTTGTGTATTAGATAAAATATTGTTAATGGACCCTGGAAAGATGTAAACTTCTACAAGACCATTTTGTTCACCTGTAGCAGAATTGTAGGCAGGGTGTATTGATCTTTTTGTGGAGAACATAAAGGAATGTTCCAGTAGAGTGCAGCAAAAGCCAGTGGTTGGAAAGCAGACACTTGCCTTTCCTTAGGCTGAAGTGTGGGGACATGCAGGAATTTTACATTTAAAAAAAAATCAGTGGGAACATCGGGGACCTGAAACAGGGTCTCTGTGTACTCCTGCTGTCTCTGGACATACTCCTCCCAGTCCTTAGAGGCGTCTCTAGCTTATGATGCAGCACAGGTCTGTCTTGAAGAAGGAACATGGTAGTAGCTCCGTATAACATGGAAAAATCAGCCTGACATATCCTGACTAATTAAAATGCAACTTCCTAAAACACAGAGAATTTATATCATAAAATAAAGATACAGAGAAATAAAATTACTCAAATATTACCACTAATATGACATAATTTCAATTTAGTATATATACTTCCAGATGTTTTAAATGTGTGCTGTTGTCTATAAAATGTAAGAATAGAAATGCTTTTAAATGGAGCCATATGGTATATAGTGCTTAGAATGTTTTCCTCATGCAAACATAGATGATAAGTATAAACTTATAGTATTATAAATTTAATGATATGTTAGTTGTTATGCTTATAAGATATGCTTCTTTCTTGGGAACTTGTGGCCTACTGCGTCACAATTCCATGCCGGCTCTTATCCCAACTGTGTGAGGAAATACCATTTGTGTTTGACCACTGGAGAGTTGATGCGTAGCATGGAATGGATTTTTACTTTTGCAGGTCAGCTGATTTTTTTGTTTGTTTGTTGGTAAGTACCTTTGAGAAGCTTCTCTTTTTGGTTTATAGCTCACTTCTTTTTTTAGAGAGAGTATGATGTTTGTTAATTAGTATGTGGTTGCATACTTAAAATATGCTTGGAAGTGTGAAAAAATATTGGTTAAGTAAGAAAAGCAGATGCTCAAGTTTTCTTTCTTTCCATCTACCAAAATTTGGTTACTTTTGATTATTTTACTCAAATTCATGCTTTAAAAGAATAGTAATATTTAAAATACACAGCATGCCTATATGAAATTTTCAAAGAATTAAAAATATTTTTTATTTGTGTTATGATAATTTAAGAAAAGAAACATAAAGGCCTGATGATATAAAGTGCATTCTGCTCTTTCAGAGGCCCCAAGTTCAATTCCCAACACTCATATTGGACAGCTTATAATTATCTGTAACCAAGCTCCTGGGATCCCACACCTTTTTGTGGCCTCCAGGAAACATATGGCAGAGTCTACAAACACATACACATAGATTAAAAAAAATAAATTTTAAAGAAAGAAGAGTCAAATTATTTTATTTGGCTGTCAACAAAGACAAAAGAACTGATTACCAAAGAAACTTATCAGTTTTGATTAAAAATATAATTAATAGACATTCATTTTGTATATTATAATATTTATTTGAATATGGATAGCATGGGAATGCCCCCGAAGAAATCTTACTCAGGGTGCCCCAGGATTGACTCTTTCATTTGAAGTGAGTGCCATTTTGTAGCCAGCTAGGACAGTGACCACAGTGAGGGTCTGGAGCCAAATGTTCCCACAAATAAGAAGATGGACAGGTTGGAGAGCATGTGGAGGCTGACAGCCAAGGGGGTTGGAGTTTTAGCAAGCTTGCCTTTACCATGTGATCGATGACAAAAACAAGTGCACCTGTCCCCTGCAGAGCATTGGCTTTTGCGCTGGAGCAGGACTTGGCGTGTAGAACCCTGTGTATGGATGGGGTGGGGTGAGGAGTGTGGCTGATGTTCAATCAAGATCCTCATTGGGCTCATTCTGCTTAGATATTTCGTTAGGACCTTGCATTGTTTGAAGCAAGTGAGAAACATAACAAACATCAGAGCCAAAAAAGCTTAAAAATACCTTTCATTCTTTTCCAATTTGATAAACTTTAAAACCTGAAGGTGCTTCAAAAAAATAACTCAAAAGGCCTGGAGACAGCAAATTTATAAGAGTGTGTATGCCAGAGCACTGGGAGACCAACCTTAGTGCCTGTTCACGTTTTCAAGGGTAAATTACCTGTTTCCCTCAAACCTCTGGGGTGGGGTAAGCCGCCAGCAGAGGGCAGACACCAGGGTAAGCCGCCAGCAGAGGGGCAGACACCAGGGTAAGCGGCCAGCAGAGGGCGGACACCAGGGTAAGCCTCCAGCAGAGGGCGGACTCCAGTGTAAGCCGCCAGCAGAGGGCGGACACCAGGGTAAGCCGCCAGCAGAGGGCAGACTCCAGTGTAAGCCGCCAGCAGAGGGCGGACTCCAGTGTAAGCCGCCAGCAGAGGGCGGACTCCAGTGTAAGCCGCCAGCAGAGGGCGGACTCCAGTGTAAGCCGCCAGCAGAGGGCGGACACCAGTGTAAGCCGCCAGCAGAGGGCGGACTCCAGTGTAAGCCGCCAGCAGAGGGCGGACTCCAGTGTAAGCCGCCAGCAGAGGGCGGACTCCAGTGTAAGCCGCCAGCAGAGGGCGGACTCCAGTGTAAGCCGCCAGCAGAGGGCGGACACCAGGGTAAGCCGCCAGCAGAG
>PVIH01031825.1:0-10355 GCA_004025045.1 Sigmodon hispidus | reverse complement strand
TGATCCCTCCATAGTCATTGCCCCACCTTGTCTCCTTCCTTCCCTTGCATCTGCAGTCACAGTTGTAGAAACAGCCCTGGGATAAGGACCAGGGGATTCCTCATGATCCTCATGACCCTCCTGCTCCCAGGCTACTGAAGAGATGTTTTCTTTGGAAAAGTCAGAATTTGGACAGTGACTACGAGTTAGTATGGTAGAGGCTAAGAGTAAGTATGGTAGAGGCTGCTACAAGAGACCCTTTTGTTTCCAGTCTGGATCCTAGAAGAGCTCATCGACCACATATCTCCTTCATCTCCTGTGGGTTTTCACTGTGTTCTGTTGGGGTTTTTCTCAGGTAAGCAGAGAACCTATGGTGTCAGATTTTCATCATCCTTTAAATATATATGATGCTACAAGCTGTGAGACTGTGGAATAGTCAGAAGATAGAGTCCTAGCTTATTCTGACTGTCAGTTACTGTGGCAGTTTGTAAGTGTGATGGAGTGATCAGAGTGTCACTACTCAAATGGAGATAAATCAGTATTTCTTATGGATAATTGTCTTGTGCAGGTGCAGACAGCTGACTTGTGTGGGACTGAGTCATAGAGATTTTTTTCTAGATACTCACTTTCCTACTGTGTGTTCATGAGCTCTAGACTCCTCATTCTGCAACCCACATTAGTTGTGTCCAAGTGCCTGTTTCTTATCTGTCTAATGTAAGAGAGTGAGACTCTTAGCCTAACCATATATCTGTTCTGAGAATTCTCTCCTGTTCCAGCAGAGGTACAGTTAAGATATTTCCATTCCTGTTCAAATAATTTTCATTAACTCTTGTTTTGTGCTTGACATGAAGGGTATGTATATGGCTTCACATATATTGCTATGCTACTATAAAAATAGACACTCTGCAGACTCACAATGGACAGTGTTCACACAGGAGGATGCAGGTTGTATGTGTGAGCTGATCCATAGTATGGGTGTAGAACATGTCATATGACTATGTTATTAGGGTGATTAGTTAGGCCTCACTGTGAAGGCTAACACTGACTATGAGAAAAGTTTTTGTAGATGAAGTATTCCTCAGCTAGAATTCAGTTAAGCAAGTTTTATAACTTTTACCAAGAGAAACACCAACTGGGACCAAGTGAGCAAATAATTGAGCCTGTAAGGGATTCTATCATTCAAATCTTGTCCTGCCTTTTATATTAGTTTTAATTATTTGACCTAAGCTGGAATTTTCTGAGTGTAGGAACCCAATTGATAAAATGCTTCCACCAGATTGCCTGGAGGAAACTCCATAGGCATTTTCTTGAATAATGATTGATGTGCTTGAGATTTACCATAACTTCTAAACTGATGAAATGTGACCTGAGATTTGTCAGATGACCTAAATTTCTTCTTTCTCCAGTTGGTTTATTTATGGAGTTTTGTCACAACAACTGAAAAGCAGAATAATCCCAACCACCAACGGGCATGGGTTACAACTTCACTGTTGTAACTGTCCATGCTCCTTTTTCACAGAGAGAACTGGTTTTCAATGTTTATTTTTTATATTTTACTTATGAGTATGCTTGTGGGGCAGGGGAAGGGGGTATAAACCAATGCATCAAGGGTGCCTGTGGAATCTAAGAACATCATACCTAGGGGAACAGGAGGTTTTGTTTGGTCCGTTGGGAGTGCTTGGAAATCAACTAAGTTCATTGTTAGGGAAATTAGGACCATTGCAAACTAAGCCATTTTTTAAAATGCCAGCATGGTGATGTTTGTCTGCTTTTCATTGATGAATCTCAGGGCCTGGGTCAAGGTGATTCACCTGGCAGATTCTCCATCACTAACTGAAGAGTAAATCTAATTTGTAGACTTGGTAAAACTGGTTCCTAGAGAAGAAAGAAGGAAAGACAGGCTGTTTGTTGATACAGTGGAAATCTCTCTCATTTGTGTGTGTGTGTGTGTGTGTGTGTGTGTGTGTGTGTGTGTGTGTCTGTTTGTCTGTCTGTATTTCTGTCAGTCTTTCTGAGATATATCCTGTTCATGCTAGCTCAGGAGATCAAAACATAGATAAACCTAGAGTCCCTTGTAAATCTGGAATAGAGCAGTAAGTTTCTGAATAAGAGATGAATTCTGAGACCCGTCTGACCTCCCAGCCTCTGTAGTCAGGAGGGAGGAGGCATCAAAGGTACAGAAAGTCCTCCCCACCAAGCATGCCTATTGATTGCCATCATTCATCCTTCCCAAAGCATAACATTTTGGTTTGGCCCATGCCACAGCCCTAAACTCTGTCAGTAAGATAGATCAGAACTGAGAAAGGATGGTAGTGTGGACACAGATGAGGCAAGAGGAAGCCACATTTGTTTAGGACTTAATCAATTCATATTAAGAAGGACTCTTGGGTCCTATGTCTCACAGATATAGTGAACATTGCCTCTTACCTTGTATAATAGGTGTTTAGAAGGTCTCCCTGGTATAATCATAGTATTGCGCTTGATGCCTGAGTTTAGGGGTCTCTACAGAAATCAACCTTATGTCATGGGGAAATACTGTCCTCATGTCTGAGTGGGAATCATCAAAGTTTTGTTGATAGCATACTTTTACTCCTCAGCTCCTCCCTCTTCTCCTTCTGTTCTCTAGGGACATGGACTTTATATCTCCTGACACAACAGCCAGCAATCATTCTTATTTCCTTGCCTTCCTCAAAATCCTGTGAGATAAAAATACCAGGAAGTCAAGTCTTATTGCAGGTGGACTGAGCTGTACATGGAAGGAACATGACATAACAGTGTGGCCATGTGTACCTCAAGTCAGGACCCAGAAATGGACACTTCAGCCTTAGATGACATAGGTGTTGACTTTCCTTTGCCTCCTTGATACTGTCAGCCAGATTAGCATCTGGAATAGAACTCAATGGATATTATTGTCAACAAGACAATTACAGGTATTAGTGTAAGCAACTAACATCCCAGATAAGGCTCCCAGGATACCAGCGCACATAGTTGGTTCTGCAGTGAGGGGAAGCAGGGCCTTTGCTATTCCTAACCAGGTACTTATATTTCCATGATACTTTAGGTCTCTGTCACACTCATTGTAAATTCTTAAAAAAGCCAGAGCCTCATTCTGGATATTAGAGTGCTAAAGCAAATAAGGAAAACACTGCACTCAATCTCTCCTCATCATGTAGCCAAACAATTTATTTAAAAATATGCACAATGATGAAGTGGTTCAATAGTATCCTAATTGCTAAATTTTTAAAAAATATTTATGTTTTATTTTATGTGAATTAATGTTTTGCCTGAATGTATAAGTGTGTAACAGTGTCAGATCTTGCAATTACAGACAGCCGTTAGCTGTTATGTGGATGCTGGGAATTGAACCCAGGTCCCCAGGTTGAATAGTCAGTGCTTTAACCACTGAGCCATCTCTCCAGCACCTAATTGAGAAAAATTTAATAACACAAATAATAATCATTTTGATTCTTTTATGAACATGGATGCAGCAAACTGCAAAGATTTTATGATATTTTAACTTCCATAATGTAATATCTGAATGAACCTATTGTAGTATCAAAGACAAAAATCTTCAGTGATCCAGTATGATAGGACATAAATTTCTCTCAGTAATCAATGGACAGAGGCATGTCTCTAACTTATGGCTCAGACTCAAAAAACAAAACAAAAGGTGAATCCAAATGATTTGAAGTAGCTAATAAAATCACCTTATTCTGTGACTGCAGTGACTGCTAAACAAAATGGAAAACGACAGGTAGACCTCCAGAAATTTGGGAACTCACGACCTCTTGTTCATTCTACTCCAGGATTACTGAAAGCCTCTTCTTGCCTCCAAAGACTTCTTACAACAATCACATGTCCAAACAGAAAAATATATGAATAAACAAAAAATAAAAATAAATCTTAATCCTATTTTCTCTGTATAATTGAAGGCACACTCCTATAATATACACAACACTAAAATGATAAAAGGAGAAATAGAAACCAAGATATGTATAGTAGGAAGTATTAAGATAAGAACAGGCTGACATGTAAGATTTATTCATTTCACAATATCATTAAATTTAAGGAGTCTTTACATTTTGTAAAATTTCTACTTGTACGCACATTGCAATTAATGTTTAATAAAACAAAGATTATAAAATTCTCAGTTCCTAATATAGTAAACCCGTATTGATGTAATCCATGTTAGTGTAAGTAGCTTTGAGGGTCAATCATTTTCTAAGGCTCTGCAGACTTCGTGTTATCTCAGAGTGAAAACTGCCTTCTCAGTGGCTTATGGGCAAGACTTAAATATTTTGATCAAGGTGAGGTGATCAATGACCAGGGTTAGCAACTTATCCCTATACCCTGTTCCTAGGAACACAAACCTCAGAGGGAGGTCTGAGCCAGTTTGCCCAGGCCCTAGAGATACTCTTGCAGGAGTTGATATTTCCATGACCTAATCACAATGTTCCTATCACTACCATGGGGAATTCTTACAGAAGCCAATCAGCCTTCTCTATATCAAGATTATAACTAAACACAAACTAGCAAAAACTCAGTGTCCACTCCAAGTAGAATGAAGAATCTTATCCCCAAGGCTCTCCTCCTGCTGTTCCTGGCCAACCTGGCTCTGACCAGGCATCCACAGGGTGAGTTTGGGTGTCAGGGGGAAAGGACCTAACCTGGGATACAAAACTTTAACCCTGGGCTGCAGCACAGGAAAGTCTGTCTCTTCCCTAGCCCAGCCAGGACCTTCTGGTCCTTATTTGTTTCATATTCTGACTCCTGACCCAGCTCCCTGAGCTCCTGGGGGCAATGTGGGAATCAGCATGGGGTACAAGGAGGGAGGTCTAGTTCTAAAGGTACTTTGCATCCAGGTTTACACTCCCTGGAATATTTTCAAACTATCTATACCTGGCCTGGTAACTTAGAGCCTCAGATTATCATTTCTGTCTACTTGGATGACATTCATGTTGAGAGATTCAGTACCAAAGCAAAGATTCCAAGAATGGAGCACTGTGCACCATGGGCGGATTGGCAGAGTCCAGAGTATTGGCAGAGGCTTACATGGCAATTTCAGGCCACAACGATAGACTTATTTGATATTCTAAAGAAAATGCTACACATCTATAATGAAAGTATAACTGGTGAGTTTACCCAAATCAGAATCTTAACTATTATGCTTCCAATGGGTTTGTTCCAGTTACCCATATCCAAGATATACCCCCAATAAAATGTGACCCATGTAAGCTAGGCTACTCAGAGTCTTGGGACATGGAAATAATTTTCTGCACAATTTGAGCTCAAATGTAGCCATTTACAATGGCCATGTGGGTGGGATGGACTAAGTCACTAGGGGCCCCCAAGGGACCTGGCTCTGTGAGAGTGGCTGAGAGTGCCCTTTTGGACAGGATATCACACAATCCAGATCCAGCAATCCTGTGTTGTGCTGCCTGAAGGGAGCTTCAGTTATGGACAATATGATTTCATTTTTGATGGCCATGATTACATTGTAATGAATGACGACATGATGACTTGGACTGCAGTTGGCAAAGCTGCAGAGATGCTGAGCCAAGAGTGGGAGCAGAAAGGTTTTGCAACAGACAGGAAGGATTTCCTACAGAATGAATGTGTGCAGTATCTCAATGAAAAGTTGTATCTTGGGAAAAAGGTTTTGCTGAGAACAGGTAAGAAAGAAACTGTCACCCCTCACTGTGACTGGATACCCTGTCCTCTATTTACTCCTCCTCTAAGTGAGAAGCTGGAATCCTAACTCAGTCCTTATCTAAGGGAGAAGAGTGTCATGATTTTCCTAATTCAAAAAGAGAGACTCTCATAGTAATAAACCCTCTCATAGTACTAATCCTGTGTCAGTTAAGCAGCAGCTCCCTTCCATTTGCCCTGTGACCATGATCTCTGTCATGCCTGTTTCCTGTAGGGATACTTTAGAGATCTGATCCCTTGTTGTTGAGTCCCAGTCCACATCAGGTCAAATCCCTATTCATAGAAGGAGATTCAGAGTCTGCTCATCTGTGCTGTTCCTGCTATTCTAAAACCTTCCAAGGAATAGATTACCCCATCCTTGTCCTGAGATTAGGTTTATGTGTGTGGTCTGCATCTCTCCCTCTAGCCATTGTCCCATTTATCAAACAAGGTTATGTGCACTGTGATGAATCATTAGGAAGAATGAAAAAGGCTGAATTTTCCAATTTATTCCCTTCAGACACCCCCAAAACACATGTGACACATAAGGACAGACCTGATGGGAATATCACACTAAGGTGCTGGGCCATGAACTTCTACCCTGCTGAAATCTCCCTGATCTGGCAGAGGGATGGAAGTAACCAGACTCTCGACATGGAGGTGATAGAGACCAGGCCCTCAGGAGATGGAACCTACCAGAAGTGGGCAGCTGTGGTGGTGCCTTCTGGGGAGGGGTCGAGATACACATGTCATGTGAATCATGAGGGGCTGCCTGAGCCCATCATTGTGAGATGGGGTAAGGAGTGGGTGTGAGCACAGAGTCTATCACATGAATGGGAGTCCTTTGGGAGAACTGGAGCAGGGTCATGACTGACAGCTGGAGGTTGACATTATCACTTTTCCTTCCATTTTTCTGTCAGAGCCTCCTCAGCCCTCTGTCACCATCATGGTAATTGTTACTTCCCTGGTCCTTGGAGCTGTGCTTACCGGAGCTGTGGTGACTTTTCTGATATGGAAGAGGAGGACTAAGGGTAAGGAAAGGGCAGGGTTTGAGTTCATGTATCCATGGTAACATCAAGTCTAGCAGAGAGTGAGCCATGCCACATGAGAGCCAATTTTCATACACACAATTGCTTATTTAATGTAGGGCCGATGGGGTGGTCTTAACTTCACTTTGAAACAAAGGAAATAATGAAAAAAATCATCACTGCAATGACAGATATGGCAATGACAGATGTGACCATGACCTGATTCTCAGATCTCAGAGGTCAAAGGGAAAAGTTTCTACTTAGAACAGATATCCAGGAGTCTAGTAAATATTTTGCATGTACAGTTTTCCATCATGTGTCCTCATCTGTCTCTCAATCTGCAGTCATAGCTCTGGGAACTTCCCTGAGATAAGGCCCAGGATAATCCTCAAAGTTATCTAGATACAGATGCTTTCATGAGGTCCAATGAGTAAAATGATTCTCTGACATAAATGGTGTGGCAGCTGTGATCAGGCTTTCCAGTCATTATTGTGGGGATTCATCCCTGAGACACCTGTGGATATATGGACAGGATTGCATGGAGGTTCTCAGTCAGGCCACACCTCCTCAGTTAGTCCATCTTCAGAGGCTTTGATCTCCTCTTGTAACACTTTCCCCTGCAAGGTAGAGTTTCTAGGATTTCCAAACTTCTGTTACACCTTTAAAAAAGAGCACTAAGAGACTGAAGTGATAGAAGAAGATTTTAGAGGACAGAACCCTAGGGAGATGGCATTCCTGAAGCTGGGAAAGTATGAATATGTGATGAGATCTTCTGAATATCACCATTTAAGACACTGATGTAATGTTTTCTTTTTCTTCTTTCTTACAGCATAAGATAACAGGACTGAATCTAACAGGATATATTCTATTTTTTCCTATTTCTACAATGACCACAAACACTAATGACTTCTTTTTCTGCACCTGACTGTGACTATGTGTCTGTCTCCTGTGAGCACAGCGTGAACAGGTGGTGAATGCAGCCCTGCCCTGAGCAGCAATAAGTCCCATCCACACCCTGATTACCCATTCCTTCTCCAGTTATCATTGTTGTTCCTACAGATGCTGGGCTGGCAATCCTCTATCCCTTACTGATCTTTAGTTTTCATGGAGCTACAACTTAACACGTCTTTCTTGAAATTAAGTTGTTTTGTTGTTGAGCAACTACTTTCAAAGTGAGTATTTGATCAGCATATGAAGGATGAATAAAACTTGATGAAGAAAATAAAGTCTCAGAACCTGATGGATCCTGTGTGCTGTGCTAACTCCACTGCCTGTCATGTTAGTTGAAGGCTGAGTGGAGACAGGTGAGGCCTGTGTGTGCAGAGCTGTTGCTCCTTCCACACTGTGCTATACCCTGGTCCCTTCCCACCTGTGTCATCCTGTTACCTTCTAATTCATGTTCTACTCAATAAACCTGTTAACCAGGACATGTGATGAAAAGATTACAAACATTTGTAGCATCTGTCCAGTGTCTGTGCTGTTGTTATCTATTGGCCGTCAGTCTGAGGTATGTGTTTGAGTCTTGTGTCAATGTCTTCTGTTGCAGATATTCAGTGACACAGTAGGGAGTGTTTCTGTCATTATGCAAACATGGATCCTGTGTAATTCTCTCCAAATTATGTAGATTTCAAACCAGGACTCTGACAGAGTAGGGTCTATAATAAGTCAGTAATAGTAGCAGTATAAACTCTACCAACAGAATTTTTTACAAGTTTAAGATCAACCAGGGCTACATACTGAGTTGGTGGTCTAAAGAACATCATTAAAGTCTAAAACATAAAAATATACATATAAATTAAATATCATAAGGAATGGGCAAACTGTGCTATGTTAAGGTCACTCCAAAGAAATCTTCACTAAGCATTTAAATCTCACCCAGAAAGTAGACTGATATAAGGAAAGTTATGTAGAATACGAATTTTGAACAATACCTTATAATGAACTGCTTATATCCTTGGAGAATTTTATAATAGTCCCTTAAACATAAGCATAAGCTTTCAGATCATCCAACCACTTTTTTATTATTATTATTATGAACAAAGAAGTCACACTTTATTTCCTTGTATATCCTTATTCAAGGTCCCTTCCCCTTCCCACTACATCAGGTCATTCTTTCTTCTGCACAAAACCCATCCCCTCTCTGGGCAAACGGCAGGCAGTCCCATGGTCCCACTGTCCCAATATTGCTCAGTTGTGTCTCCACTCCTGCCAGATCCAGGTTTCTCCCCCCAACCTCAAGACTGAGTCAGGTGTTCCTGTAGGAGGAATGGGATCCAAGGAGTCAGTCCAGGGTGTTTCTGATCCCAAGCTGTTCAGTGGTTGTGGTTTGCAGCTTGGGCATGCTTTGATTCTTTCTTGTTTGTTTGTTTGTTTGTTTAGAGTCCACTAATGAGTGAGTACATCCCCTGCTTATCTTTCTGGGTTTGTGAGACCTCACTCAGGAGGATATTCTCCAAATCCATCCATTTGCCTGCAAATTTTAGGATATCATTTTTTCTAACTGCTGAGTAGTACTCCATTGTGTAGATGTACCACAGTTTGTTAATCCATTCTTCAGTTGAGGGGCATCTAGGTTGCATCCAACCACTTTTAATAAAACTGGAAACCCTTGAAAATGAAGTTCATAAATCCTTGTTCACACCTCAATGCTGTGAGCTTGTGGAAAAACAAGCTGGTGACCAAAAAAAAAAACAAAAAAACCAACAAACAAAAACGAAACAAATATTTCTCTACACCCAAGGTTTGGTCTGAGTTCCTTAGACATGTTAGTCACAGAGCCACCTGTGCACCTTGAAAAACAAAGTTGTACAGGAAATTACATGATCCTATTGTGTGTAAAGGAAAATAGATGGCAAACTGACCACTCATTTATAGTTTCTCTAGAGCAGAATTAATAGTAGAAACTGGTTCCACTGAAAAGACAACAGCTGGCTGCCATCACAAAAGGAACTATCTGAAATATGCTTAGCTAGTTCAAACCTGGTTACTCTGTAATAAAAGAATCACTGCTTTGGGTTGGAAATGTTATGGTGGGGAATTTAACAAAAAGAAAAATGTTTAACTATTTCTAGGCTTCTAAGGAAAACTTGTAACCTTAATGACTTGAGAGATGTATGGTCTTGTTAGGGGAGGTAAGTCACTGGCTTAGGAGTTTCAAAAGCCCACACTGTTCCCAGGACACACGGACACACACACTCTCTCTCTCTCTCTCTCTCTCTCTCTCTCTCTCTCTCTCTCTCACACACACACACACACACACACACACACACACACACACACACACGGACACACGGACACACGGACACACACCACCATTGGCTGCAGCTTCAGATCAGATGTGAGCTCTCAGTCATGTCTCAGAACCCTGTCTGAAGGCCTGATTCTACGCTCTTCCTCCAAGCTGAAGGTTAAAAAGGAAACTCTCCCATCTCCTCTGAGAGTGGAGCTCCTGTCCCCTGAGGATTCCTCCTCAGCAGGGAGCAGCTGGAGTACTTACTACACCTGTGTGGCATGAAAGGAGGAAGAGACCTCCTGGGTACCCTGACTCACTGTGAGACAGACCTCAGAAGGATCACACTTCTCTCAAGACAGTTAGCTCACTTTGTCAGTGAAGTGGCAGATCTCTCTCATCTGTATTGTAAATCATGACATCACTCAAGC
>PVIH01031824.1:0-10356 GCA_004025045.1 Sigmodon hispidus | reverse complement strand
AAAAACAGTAAAATGAATTTAAAATGTTGATAAGTTAACAATAACTATGAAGAAGATAAAAATCATAAGAATGACTTATCAAGGATGATAATGCAAATAAGATTGCTACACATATATTTACTTTGTGTTCAGCTTTCCCTCTGAATTTTTTTTTCATCCCTGTATATCCTTATTCAAGGTCCCTTCCCCCTCCTGCCACATCAGGTCATTTTTTTCTTTTCCACAACTCCCCATCCCCTCCCTGGGCAGGGAGCAGACAGTTCTATGGTCCCACTGACCCAATAATGCTTAGATCAGTCTCTACTCCTGGTAAATCCAGTTTTGTCCCCTCTCCCTCAAGAGTGAGTCAGGTGTTCCTATAATTGGAGTGGGGTCTGAAGGGTCAGTCCAGGGTGTTTCTGATCTCAAGCTGGTCAGTGGTTGTGGTTTGCAGCTTGGGCATGCTTGTTTTTCTTTCTTGTTTGTTTGTTTAGAGACCACTAATGAGTGATTACATCCCCTGCTTATCTTTCTGAGTTTGTGATACCTCGCTCAGGAGGATATTCTCCAAATCCATCCATTTGCCTGCGAATTTTAGGATATCATTTTTCCTTACTGTTGAGTAGTATTCCATTGTGTAGATGTACCACAGTTTGTTAATCCATTCTTCAGTTGAGGGACATCTAGGTTGTTTCCAGGTTCTTGCTATTACAAATAATGCTGCTATGAACATAGTTGAGCTAATACCTTTGGAGTGTGACTGTGCCTCTTTAGGATATACATCCAGAAGTGGTATTTCTGGGTCCTTGGGGAGATTGATTCTCAATTTTATGAGAAACTGCCATATTGTATTCCAAAGTGGCTGAACAAGCTTACACTCCCACCAACAATGGAGGAGTGTTCCCCTTTCTCTGCATCCTCTCCAACATAGACTGTCATCTGTGCCTTTTGTCTTAGCCAATCTAACAGGTGTCAGGTGGTAAATCAAAGTTGTTTTGATTTACATTTCTCTGATGGCTAAAGATGAAGAGCACTTTTTCAGGTGCCTTTCAGCCATTTGTAGTTCCTCTGCTGAGAATTCTCTTTTTAGATCTGTACCCCATTTTTTATTTGGTTTTTCAAGGTTTTGGGCTCTAGATTCTTGAGCTCTTTATATATCTTAGAGATCAGTCCTCTATCACTTGTAGGGTTGGTGAAAATCTTTTCCCATTCTGTAGGCTGTCATTTAGTCCTATTGACAGTGTCCTTGGCTTTGCAGAAGCTTCCTAGCTTCAGGAGATCCCACTTATTGATTGTTGGTCTTAGTGTCTGTGCCACTGGTGTTATATTTAGGAAGTGGTCACCTGTGCCAATTTGTAGAAGTGTATTTCCCACTTTCTTTTCTATCAAGTTTAAAGTGGCTGGGTTTAAGTTGAGGTCTTTGATTCACTTGGATTTGAGTTTTGTGAAGGGTGACAGGCTCGGATTTATTTGCATTTTTCTACACACTTCCATCCAGCTATGCCAACACCATTTCTTAAATATTCTATCTTTTTTCCATTGAAAATTTTGGGCCTCTTTGTCAAAGATCAGGTGTTCATAGGTCTTTGGGTTAATGCCTGGATCCTCAATTCTATTCCATTGCTCCACAAGTCTGTTTTTATGCCAGTACCAGGCTGTTTTTATTACTGTAGCTCTATAGTATAGCTTGAAGTCAGGGATGGTGATACCTCCTGAGGTTCTTTTACTGAGTAAAATTGTTTTGGCCATCCTGGCTTTCCTGTTATTCCAAATGAAATTGAATATTGTTCTTTCAAGGTCCAAAAATTATTGTGTTGGGATTTTGATGGTCAGTGCATTGAATCTGTAGATTGCCTTTGGTAGAATTGCCATTTTTACTATGTTGATCCTACCAATCCAGGAAGAGCTTACCATTTTCTGATATCTTCTTCAATTTCTTTCTTCAGTGATTTAAAATTTTTGTCAAATAGGTCTGATCATATCCTTAGATGCGGAAAAAGCCTTTGACAAAATCCAAAACTCCTTTACGAATAAAGCCCTGGAGAGATCAGGAATACAGGGAGAATACCTAAATATAATAAAGGTGATTTACAAGAAGCCGACAGCCAGTATCAAACTTAATGGAGAAAAACTCAAAGCAATCCCACTAAAGTCAGGAACTAGACAAGGATGTCTTCCCTCCCCTCATCTATTCAATATAGTTCTTGAAGTTTTAGCTAAAGCAATAAGGGAATGAAAAAAGATTAAGGAATTTAATCTTTTAATTTGTTTATATGATGGATAACATTTACAGTTTTTCGTATGTTAAACCATCCCTGCATTTCTGGGATGAAGCCTACTTGGTCATGGTGGATGATATCATTTATATATTGTTGTATATGGTTTGCCAAAATTTTGTTGAGAATTTTCCCATCATTATTCATGAGGGAAATCGGTCTGTAATTCTCCTTCTTTGTTGTGTCTTTGAGTGGCTTGGGTATTAGGGTAATTGTGCCCTCATAAAAGGAATTTGGCAATCTTCCTTCAGTTTCTACTGTGTGAAATAGTTTGAGGAGAAATGGTAGTAATTCTTCTTTGTTGTCTGGTAGAATTCGGCACTGAAATCATCTGGACCAGGGCTTTTATTTTTGGGGAGATTTTTAATGACAGCTTCAATTTCCTTAAGGGTTATAGGCCTGTTTAGGTAATTAATCTGATCTTCATTTAATTTCGGTAGATGGTACCTGTCCAGAAAGCTTTCAGCTTTCCATTTCTTCTAGGTTTTCCATTTTTGTGGAATACAGATTTTCAAAATATGACCTGATAATTCTCTGTATTTCCTGGGGGTCTGTTGTTATGTCCCCCTTTTCATTTCTGGTTTTTTTGATTTGAACACTCTCTCTCTGTTTTTTGATTAGTTTGGCTAAGGGCTTATCTATCTTGTTATCTTTCTCAAAGAACCAATTCTTAGATTCATTGATTCTTTGTATTGTTCTTTTTGTTTCAATTGTATTGATTTCAGCTCTAAGTTTGATTATTTTCTGCCATCTACTCCTTGTAGGTGAGTTCGCTTCTAATTATTTTAAGGCTTTCAGCTGAGCTGTTAGGTTTCTAGTGTGGAATTTCTCTAGGTTTTTCATATAGGCATCTAGCGCTATGAATTTTCCTCTTTAGACTGCTTTCATTGTGTCCCACAAGTTTGGATACGTTGTAGATTCATTTTCATTAAATTCTAGGAAGACTTTGATTTCTTTCTTAGTTTCTTCCTTGACGCAGAGATGGTTCAGCTGAGTGATGTTTAGTTTCCATGAGTTGGTAGGCTTTCTTTGATTTTTGATGTTGTTGAACTCTAACTTTAGGCCCTGGTGGTCCGATATGTTACAAGGGGTTATTTCCATTTTTTTTGTATCTGCTGATATTTGCTTTATGACCAATTATGTGGTCAATTTTGGAGAAAGTTCCATGAGGTGCTGAGAAATATGTATATTCCTTTGCTTTTGGGTGGAAGGTTCTGTATATATCTATTAAATCCATTTGCATCATAACCTCTTTTAGACTCCTTATTTCTCTGTTGAGACTCTGTCTGGTTGATCTATCCAGCGTTGAAAGTAGGGTATTGAAGTCTCCCACTATTTGGGTGTAAGAATTGATGTGGAATTTGAGCTTTAGCAGTGTTTCTTTTACATACATATGTGCCCTTATATTAGGGGCATAAATATTTAGGATTGAAATCTCATCTTGACCAAGTTTTCCTGAGATGAATTAGTAATGTCCATCCTGGTTCTTTTAATTGATTTTAGTTTGAAGTCTACTTTTTTAGATGTTAGGATGACAACACCAGCTTGTTTCTTAGGGCCATTTGCTTGGAAAATCTTTTTTCCAACTGTTTCCTCTGAGCCTGTGTCTGTCTTTAAGGTTGAGGTGTGTTTTTTGTATGCAGCAGAAGGATGGCTTCTCTTTTTGTGTCCATCATGTTATTGTGTGTCTTTTTATAGGTGAATTGAGTCAATTGATATTAAGGGAAATTAGTGACCATTGATTCATATTTCTTGCCATTTTTGGTGGTAACTTGTTTGTATTTCCTTTCTCTGGGGTATTCTTCTGTGGAATTATTGTTTGTTATTTTGTGGGTGTATCTGGGGTCCTTAGGTTGGAGTTTTTCCTCTAATACTCCCTGTAGTCCTGGATTGGTAGATAGATATTCTTTGAGTCTGACTTTGTCCTGAAATACCTTGTTTGCTTTATCTATGGTGATTGATAATTTTGCAGGGTATAGTATTCTAGTTTGGCAGCCATGCTCTTTTAGTGTCTGTATAACTTCTGACCAAGCCCTTCTATCTTTCATCGTTTCCATTGAATCGTCAGGCGTTATTCTGATGGGTCTGTCTTTATATGTGAGTTGGCCCTTTTCTTTTGCAGGTCTTAAAATTTTTTCTTTGTTCTGTATGTTTTGTGTCTTGATTATAATGTGGCGCGCTGACTTTTTTTGGGATCATATTTATTTGGTGTTCTGTAAGCTTCTTGTATCTATATAGGCATATCCTTCTTTAGGTTAGGGAAGTTTTCTTCTATGATTTTATTGAAAACATTATCTGTGCCTTTGAGCTGGTATTCTTCTCCTTCTATTCCTATTATTCTCAAATTAGGTCTTTTCATGGTGTCCCAGATTTCCTGAACATTTTGAGTTATGGCTTTTTTAGTTTTACTATTTTCTTTGACTGATATATCTATTTGAGCTACTGAGTCTTCCATTTCAGAGATTCTATCATCCATCTCTTGAATTCTGTTTATTATGCTTGTATCTGTGGTTCCACCTTTTTTCTTCAGATTTTCTATTTCCATCTTTGCCTCATTTTGTGCCTTTTTTATTGCTTCTATTTCAGCTTTTAGTTCCTGGCATGTTTCTTTCATAGATTTGTTCATCTCTTCCAATTTTTTGTTTGTATTTTCTTCTATTTCTTTAAGGCTATTTTTCATTTCTTCTTTGAGAGCTTCGATGATCATCAAAAAGGAATTTTTGGTGTTGCTTCCTTCTGTTTCCTCTTCATTGCTCAGTTCAGGTCTTGTATTTGTAAGATCACCTCTTTCTTCTGGATTTACCTTGTTGTTCTTTGTATTATTATGTAAGCTTTTGCACTGACGTTTGCCCATGGCTTCAGTGGTTCACGATTAGGTGGCTCCTGGGCAGTTGTGGCACTCTGGCTTGTGTCCCTCCTGTCACCTCTCTGGGCGGGGTCTGAGTCTGTCCTTCTGGGACCCCTGTCATTATCTGTTTGCTCAGTTGGAGGTGGAGGTGGGTAGCCATGCAAATTCCCTCAGCAGCAGCTGTGGGTATGGTGACAGGCAGACTTTATCTGTGCCTGCTACAGGGTGTGCTGGGACTCACTCTGCAGACAGCACCCATTCCCGGACGTGGAACTGGATCCGATGGGAGCTCAACTCTCCCTCCCTGGCTGGGATATTGGCGTTTGGGCCTGGTGACCCCTCCTCTCCTCTGGGCAGGGTCTGAGTCTGTCTTTCAGGGACCCCAGTCATTATCTGTTTGCTTAGGTGGAGGTGGGTAGCCATGCAAAGTCCCTCAGCAGTAGCTGTGGGTATGGTGACAGGCAGACTTTATTTGTGCCTGTTACAGAGTGTGCTGGGACTCACTCTGCAGACAGCATCTGGTTCCGGAAGAGGAACCGGAACCGAAGGTAACATCTCCCTTTATAATAACTGAATATAGCATTAAATTCCTTGGTGTAACTATAACCAAAGAAGTAACAGATCTATTTGACAAAATATCAATTTCAATAAGCTTCAGAAGTTCTCAGTACATAGATGACAGCATATGGCATCCACTAGGCCATAGAACACAGATTGAACTTATGTAATGTATAGAGCCTGTGTTCATAGAATTCCTTGCTTCCAGATCTAGGCCCTATTACAAGCCAAATCCTTTATTCAAGAAGTTAAGCTGAAACATACAAAGGTCCTTCCAGACCTGCAGGGACTAGAGAATGACAGTGTAGAATCCTCAGAGAAAGTCGATGAGCTTGCCAATGAGTCTTTCTTCTATTGGTAAGAGCCAGTCTTGCAGGAACCACAACATTGTGGAATGACCATCTCTGCTTTACTTTGTCTCTAGCAGAAGAAGAGTCACAGCTCTTTTTACATTTTTCTTTCTTTTAGTGATCAGCTTTAGCAAGAAGCTCTCAGTCTTGTGCCTTTTGCACTCAGTTTTGCTAATTGTGCAAGAGACTGTTAAGCTTTATCTTTAATAAAGAAGCCCCCAAAGAGCTCATTTTTTTCAGACAGGCACACATTGCACCAAATGTTCTTCCGTGAATGACTCCATTTTGCATATTGTCTGGGTGCAAGTTTCCTTCAGGGCAGGTGTTATAAGAAGAACTTATGATCTTATCCAGTTTTTAAGCAGCAAGGTTGTTTTTGTCTATCTCTAAAATGAAGAGTTCAGAGTAACTTACCATAAACACTTTGTGTTTTTTTCCTATACTGTTATTCCTGGCTTTAATATGCTATTACTTTTTTCATAATTTATGTCATTGAGCTGTAGAAAAAAGTCCTGATAAATAGAGCATTGTATATACAGTATTCATACCAACTTCAGTCACTTGTTAAATGCTGAAAAATTCAAGATATGACAACTATGTAACCTTTATTCTTTCAAAAGATCAAATTCTCTGCATTTCCTGGTAGTCTGTTGCTATGTCCCCCTTTTCATTTCTGATTTTATTGATTCGGATACACTCTCTCTCTGCTTTTTGATTAGTTTGGATAAGGGCTTATCTATCTTGTTGACTTTCTCAAAGAACGAACTCTTTGATTCATTGATTCTTTGTATTGTTCTTTTTGTTTCAATTGTATTGATTTCAGCTCTAAGTTTGATTTTTTCCTGGCATCTACTCCTTCTAGGTGAGTTTGCTTCTAATTGTTCTAAGGCTTTCAGCTGAGCTGTTAGTTCTCTAGTGTGGGATTTCTCTACGTTTTTCATATATGCATCTAAAGTTATGAATTTTCCTTCTAAGACTGCTTTCATTGTGCCCCACAAGTTTGGGTACATTGTGGATTCATTTTCATTAAATTCTAGGAGGACTTTGATTTCTTTCTTAATTTCTTCCTTAACCCAGAGGTGGTTCAGCTGAGTGATGTTTAGTTTCCATGAGTTGGTAGACTTTCTTTGATTTTTGATGTTGTTGAACTCTAACTTTAGGCCTTGGTGGTCCTATATGTTACAAGGGATTATTTTCATTTTTTTGTTATCTGTTGATATTTGCTTTATGACCAATTATGTGGTCAATTTTAGAGAAAGTTCCATGAGGTGCTGAGAAATATGTATATTCCTTTGCTTTTGGGTGGAAGCTTCTGTAGATATCTATTAAATCTAATTACATTATAACCTCTGTTAGACTTCTTATTTCTCTGTTGAGTCTCTGTCTGGTTGACCTACCCAGGGGTGAAAGTGGGGTGTTGAAGTCTCCCACTATTTGAGTGTGAGAATTGATGTGGGATTTGAGCTTTAGCAGTGTTTCTTTTACATAGGTAGGTGCTCTTATATTAGGGGCATAAATATTCAAGATTGAAATCTCCTCTTGACCAATTTTTCCTGTGATGAATAAGTATTGGCCAACTTGGTCCCTTTTAATTGCTTTTAGCTTAAAGTCTACTTTGTTAGATATTAGGATGGCAACCCCCACTTGTTTCTTAGGACCATTTGACTGGAAAATCTTTTCCCAACCCTTTACTCCGAGCCTGTGTCTGTCTTTGTTGTTGAGGTGTGTTTCTTGTAGGGAACAGAAGGATGGCTTCTGTTGTTGTATCCATCTTGTTAGTGTGTGTCTTTTTATAAGTGAGTTGAGTCCATTGATATTAAGGGATAAGTGACGACTGATTGATATTTTCTGCTATTTTTGGTGGCAACTGGTTTGTATTTCCTTTCTCTGGCATATTCTTCTGTGGGATTATTGATTGTTTGTGGTTTCATGGGTGTTTCTGGATCCTTAGGTTGGAGCTTTCCCTCTAATGCTTTCTGTAGTGCTGGATTAGTAGATCGGTATTGTTTCAGTCTGACTTTGTCATGAAATATCTTGTTTACTCCATCTATGGTGATTGGTAATTTTGCAGAGTATAGTATTCTAGTTTAGCAGCTATGCTTTTTTAGCATCTGTATAACTTCTGACCAAGCCGTTCTAGCTTTTATCATTTCCATTGAATAGTCAGGTGTTATTCTGATGGGTCTGCCTTTACAAGTTAGTTGGCCCTTTTCTTTTGCAACTCTTAAAATTTTTTCTTTGTTCTGTATGTTTTATGGCTTGAGTAGTATGTGGCTTACTGACTTTTTTTGAGGGGGTCATATCTATTTGGTGCTCTGTAAGCTTCTTGAATCTTTATAGGCCTTTCCTTCTTCAAGTTAGGAAAGTTTTCTTCTATGATTTTATTGAATACATTATCTGTGCCTTTGAGCTGGTATTCTTCTCCTTCTTCTATTCCTATTATTCTCAAGTTAGGTCTTTTCATGGTGTCCCAGATTTCCTGAACATTTTGTGCTATGGATTTTTTGGTTTTAATATTTTCTTTGACTGATATATCTATTTCAGCTACTGAGTCTTCCACTTCAGAGATTCTCTCTTCCATCTCTTGGATTCTGCTGGTTATGCTTGTATTTGTAGTTCCAGCTTTTTTCTTCAGGTTTTCTATTTCTATCTTTGCCCCATTTTGAGCCTTTTTATTGCTTCTTTCGTCTTTTGGTTTACTTTTTCTTGGTTTTCTTTCAAAGATTTGTTCATCTCTTCCACTTTCTTCTGGAGTTATCTTGTTGTTCTTTATATTATTATATGCATTTTTGCATTGGCATCTGCCCAAGGCTTCTGTGGTTCATGATTAAGTAGCTCCTGGTCAGTTGTGGCAAGAGGGCTGTGTGTCTCCTGTTGCCTCTGAGCAAGGGGTCTGCTCAATCTGTGACTCTGCTCTGGGCAGGTGTCTGAATTTCAAGTCCTCAGTCCTTCTCTGCTGATGCAATTGAAGGCAGGGTGGCCGTGCAAGTTCCCCTGTTTTAGTAGCAGCTGGAGGAGCCACTCACAACCAAAGTCTATTCCTGTCTGCTACGGAGTGTAAGTAGACATGTACCATAGATTGAACCCGGTCCTGGAACACAACTTTTCTGGGAAGGAATTGGGATTCAGACACCGGGTCCTTTTGACCTCACCTCACCCCTGGGTGGAGTCTTGGTCTGGATTTCAAAGTCCTCAGTCCTTCTCTGCTTACAGTTGGAGGCGGGGTGGCTGTGCAAGTTCCCTTGTTTTAACAGCAGCTGGAGGAGCCCCTCACAGCCAAAGTCTTTAGCTGGCTATTTGGAGAACAGTATCCCATTGCACTAGACAGAAGATACATCCTGAGTTATCTAATGATATTTAGTGAACTAGGTTCAATAGCATTTACATTGGTCTGATAAACCTTCGAAATTTTGCCAGGAGTAGAGGTGATTATAAATATTGTTGTTAAAGTGTGCCTTTAGGGTATGACTAATATAGTTGGGTTTCTTTTTCAGAGTAGAAATGAGCTTGCCATTTAGACAGCTATGGGAGAAGACACTGCTCAGGTACACTACATTTTTTCTTCCACAAGGTGGCACCTCACACCTGATATGGATATCCTCATTTCTGCAGGAAAAGTGCTTGAAGACCTTTGGCAGAAGAGGATGCAGCTACCTCACTCTTCTCTTTCCTTATATTTATTTTAATCATATACTTTCTTTCCACCAACCAATAGCCTAGAAACCTGTTGGTAAAGAAAATAATACTGATGTAGAGGCAAAACACAAAATATATTGATATAATGACTACTAATGAAATTCTAATATACCTACTAAATCAATTTCTTGGTCAACCATCATCAGAGAAGCTTCCTCCTGCAGCAGATGAATATAAGTACAATGACCCACAGCAGACATTGAATATAGAGTGAGAGCCCTTGGGACATTTAGCCCTAAAAATGGGATGTCTCCACGGGTTGCATGCCCTCAGAGCTCAGGGATTCCCATGTAAGAGAAGTTTGGAAATTGTCCATTGCGCCGCGCCCAATCCCGTCCAGCAGGAAAAGACACAGCACCAGGATTCTTCTGTGGTAATTGACCAGGTCCTTTATTGTTACAGATACTTCTTGCAGTAGTAGCCCCTTGCAGTAGTTCTTCCTTTTCCCTGCTCTCCCAACCTGTGCAGCCAGTTTTAAGCTCAAGTCCTTCATTCAGCTAATGCCGCGTGGGCCTTCACCATAGGGCCACGCACACGGAAGCAAGCTAGTCAATTCAGCACATCCCATGGATGGAGTTAATTATTACTAGAAGCATTCGCCATCAGGAAGGCGGGGAACAGGAGCCAGCGCCATCTTTAAGGTGCGGCA
>PVIH01031823.1:0-10356 GCA_004025045.1 Sigmodon hispidus | reverse complement strand
ACATATTCCAACACAGAAGTGTTACCATTGAGTTCTTTTTTTTTTTTCTTGTTTGTTTGTTTATAGACCACTAGTGAGTGAGTACATCCCCTGCTTATCTCTCTGAGTTTGTGAGACTTCGCTCAGGAGGATATTCTCCAAATCCATCCATTTGCCTGTGAATTTTAGGATATCATTTTTCCTTGCTGCTGCGTAGTATATACTCTGGTTTCTCTTCAGATCGTATAAATCTTTCGCCTTTTATATCTTACTTTCTATGCTTCTCTCTTTTGGCTGGTGGCTGCCTGGCTTCTGCCTCAGGACATGCTTCTGTCTTTTTCCTTCTCTTCTTCTCTCCTTTCCCTGAAGCCCAGATTTCTCCTCCTATTAGTCTCTCTGTCTCCCAGGACCACCTGTCCTTTCTCTGCCTAGCTATTGGTCATTCAGCCTTTTATTAGACCAATTAGGTGCCTTAGGCAGGCAAGGTGAAACAGATGTAACACATTTTTACATAATTAAACACACATCCTACATCGTTAAACAAATGCAATGTAAACAAATGTAACACACCTTTACTAAGTTAAAGTAATATTCTACAGCATAAACAAATGTAATATAGATTTGCCTAGTTAAAATAATCTTCCACAGCAAACTAATGGGAAGGGCAGTTTAAAAGGCATCCTACTTACTATACAGCAAGAAAGTATTTTTATTAGAATCTTTGAATTCATTTTTGTTCTACAAAATTAAATATGATTTAGGAGGGGGAAAATGACTTCATAAATTAATAAATAAGGACTAAGTATGTCCAAAAATAGTATCATCTTCTTGGTGGAATGAAATGAAATTAATGTAATTTCTTGAAAGTAATTTTTGTTGAAGAAATAACAAGTAAACATTGGTCAGAAAATAAGTAATACAAATTATTGGGACACAGTCCAAGAATATAGTTTTATGAGGAAAATTCTGAGTGCTGGTTAGAAAACTCCAAGAACACAAAACAAGAGTCTCATGGCCCCCATTTCTTTGAAACATAGAATTGTTCTTGGAATGTACTGTCTGCTCCTCTCAGGGGTAGCAATGGGAGTGAGTTTATTTTGGATGTTGTCATTCATGTGCCTCTGTAGAAAAACATGTTTTTGCTACGCATGGCTTGTCCTTGTGATTATACACTTTACTCAGGTGACTCTTCTTAGTCCTCAGAGTACAAATTGTCTGATGCTCTGAATAAAAGTGGCTGTTGCATGAGACTTCAGTCTGCCTCATTTTTAGGCCCTGCCCTACCAGGTTCACACTGCGGCCAACTAGAGTGGTTAACAACAAATAACATCCCAATGTTCTTTACAATTTCCTCCAGAACCTCTAAGTCATAAACTATGCTCATGGAATATTAAGGTATCTTCTAGATGCATTTAATCAAGTGATAATTATAAAATTAAAATAACCATAATTGCTGACTAATGGGCAAAGCACCATGGCATATGCTTGGTTTTCCCTAAATATTCACAATAACCCTATTGGCTAGGAAATATTAAAACTGACTTTCAGATGTAAGAATTGGGGCTATCATATATTTAAGTTAGTTAGAATTCAAACCACAAAAGCCTCACCCAGAGCTCATGTCTTTAAGCTTCATTTACTACATGCCTCACCATTCCAATGGGGTGTCAAATAAAGCTCCCTAAAGCTTTACTTTACCCCATGAGTGGGGGTAGAATGGCCTCTTGTTTTAGGATTATTATTGCTGTAATGAAATACCATGACCACTACAATTTATAGAGGGAAGCAATTACTTGAGAATTTGTTTACAGTTTCAGAGGTTAGTCCATGAACATTATGGTAGGGAACATGGCAGATAAGCATGAGGCTGGAGCAGTAGCTGAGAATTCACATCTGATCCAGAGAATTCAGGCAAAGAGAGAACATGAGACTGAGCCTGGTGTGAACTTTTGAAACCACAGAACCTACCCACAGTGACACACCTCCTTCAACAATGCCACTCCTCCAAATCCTTCCCAAATAGTTCCATTAACTGGGAACCAAACATTCAAACATATGAGACTATGGGGGTCATTCTCATCAAAACATCACACCCCCAAATAAGATAAAGTGTTGATCCAGTGAGCCAAAGAAAAACAAAGTGATATGGTCTGAGTCATGATGTGGCTGTCTTTCCCTACACACCAGAAGAAGGATCCCTGTTATAACATAGAGCTGACACTTCAGTTTACACTTCAAATTGTTGAAAAGCATCTAAGACAAACAGCTGAAAATTAGCATACTATGAAGGCATTTAAGGATAAAAATATATGCACTGAAGTTTATTTGTGAGACCAAAAAGAAAGGAAACAATAAACAGCCTGGTAGCCCTGCTAACCTAAGTCATGGTCATTCAAGATACATTGCAATAGGGTCATTACTCCTGGCTGGGGCTCTTGCTTCTCTCAAATGTTACATTTACAGGTCTGATGTTTACAGTAGTCTTAAATTTGAAATCTGGTTCCAAGGCTGTGTGACCTTAGAAAATTTAACTGAACTATTCTTGACCTTCAATTTATTCATCTAAAAAAAAATAAAATAAAGCATCTTTTCTAAGGATCTGGGGATGAAAGAAATCTTCCAAAGCAGATAGCCTAGTGCCTGACACAGAGTGCCAATAAATTATAGCTGTTGATATGATCAATTGATTTTTACAGTCCAAAGGCAAAAAGGAAAATGTCTGTTTGTCTACAAGTAGGCTGCCAAAAGAACATTTTGCAACAATGCAATTGCTGTGTGCCTATGCTTTCCAACAGAATAGTTCCTTAGCCACATGGAACCATGGAAACATGGCTGGTGGTGAGCGCTTTAATTCTATTTAGCCCTAATTAATTTAAACATCAATGGCCACATGTGGTTAATGGCTACCATATCAGATTACCAGGGTTTAGAATAACCAAAATGTTATATCCCTTTGAAGAGGGGAAGATCCAGCCCAAGGCTGTGAAATCCAAGCTGGTGGGCCAGCACCAACCTGCTATCAAGTTTACACCAGCCCACAACAGGACAGACACACAAATCTTCAATGTTATGAATCTTTCATAAGGTCAAATGTGTTCATTTTAAAGGACATCACTTCTACCCAAGTTTGACGTTCACTATAATTTTTCTTTAATCTAGTCTACTCAATAAGCATCTCTTCTCACTCCACACTATCTACAAGGCATTGCTCTGATGACACACAATAAATAAAACAAATACATCACAGAATGTACTTTCTCATGAAAGAGGAAAGAAACAAAATATACCCACACACGTTAAGAAAATATAACACTAATATAAGGTGATATAGAGGAGAGAGAAGGAAGCTGGAAGGTTGGAGAAGCCCCTTCACATACAGTGACTTTTGATCAAATCTTTAAAAAAAGTTAAGGCTTTAGGTATGGCCCTGCCAAAAAAAAAAAAAAGAAAAAGGAGAGGGGTCCACATGTTAGACAGAAGGAGTAGAAAGACCTAAAAGCAAAACTCAGGTTGACAAACCCAAGAAAGAAGTCAGTGCTACTGAAGTAAGGTGCTTATAAAAGACATGGTGTTAGAGTATCCTTTGTGGCCTGATTATACAGACTCAACTGTATAAAGGCTATTATAAGAATTATTATTTTAATTTCAGGATAATTTTGGATTTGTAGACTAGCTAAAAATTTCTACAAATCTCTCATTTAATACCTAATATTTAATATCATACACTTTTGGGGTACAATTGTGGAAACTAAGAAAAAATATCAGCTCAATACTAAAGTAAGGAAATAATAACAGTTCAACACTGTTAGCTAAACTATAGTCTTTATTCAAATTTACCAATATTTCCACTAATTTCTTTTTCTGTTCCAGAGTCTAGTAGTCCAGAATATTCTGCTACATCCAGTCATTTGTATGGTTTCCAGTTTCTTTGTTCCTTCTTATTTGTCTTGCATTACAATTTTAAAGAGTACTGACCATCCATTTTGGTTATTATTCATATTGGTTTTCTCTGATTTGGCCGAGAGTTAAAGAAACAAAACTATCCCAAGACTAAGTGCCTTTGTTTCCTATCACACCTCACCACATGAAATCAACATGGCTTATTTGCTGCTGAGGGACTTTGGCAAATTTCTTTGGAGGAAGATGCAAACAAGAGAAGAATTTTGAGCAGGAGAATATGGCCTTACTTTCAAAGAATTATTCAAGAGTCTATGTGGGAAATGTCCTATAAGGGACAGGAAATGTTGAGCAGTCATTGAGGGAAGGTTGGTAGAAGTGCTTTAGGACAGGATGTAGTAGCAATGAAGGAGGCAGGAAATGAGTACGTGCTATACAAGGGGCAGAACTAACAGGACTCGTTTGTGGCTTAGAACTGAAAGACATGGAAGGTGACCAATATAGTCAGGCTTTGACCTGGGTATCACATGGGAAAGTGAAAGAAGGTAACCTACACTGTGGGCAGATCAACACTGCAGGTCAGATCCATTGCATTTGTAATGCCTATAAAGCATGTGAGCAGAGAGTGGAGCAAAAGTGAACAGATGATTCAAAAATTCAGAGGTGAGCTTGAGGTCAAAGACATAAATCTGTGAATCATTGCTTAGCAGATGGTATTTAGATCCATACTCAGGATGAGATCACCTAGGGACTGAGTGCTGAAAAAGAAAAAAAGGGGAGGTCTAAAATTAAATGATGTACTTGAAGATAGTTTCCCTTTCTTTGTTCAATTACAATGTTGAAAAAATTAAAAGTCACCATCATCAAAGGTTTGGCAACACAGATGGATGAATGGATGAATGGATGGATGGATGGATGAGTGGATGGATAGATGACATGTGTGTGTGTCTGTTTGTGTGTGGGTGTGTTGCAGATGACACAGAAACAGAAAGGCAGTGATTTATTTTTAATAATTCCAATATCATAAAAGCCACAAGCCAACATAATAACCCTGAGGTTTTTTTCCCTATGGCTTTGATGGACTAGGCATTGATAGATTGGTAAAGACAGGGAAGTTGTTTGGGGTCTGATGATAATGGCCCCTCTGATAATAGAAAGTAACAATTGCTTGATGATGCAAGTGAGGCAGTATATGTGCCAGTCGAAAGCACAGGCTCTGGTGCCAGGCATGGGTGTGCTCCAACTTGGCCACTCATGGGCGACAGAACTGTTTTGAAGTGGCTTTCAGCTGAGCATACAGTCCAGACTGTAACCATGTGCCACTTCCCATTGTGTAGTGAATAGTAGTTAAAGCAGAGATCATGGCTAATCATGGCACTTAGAATAAGTGACTGCTAGAAGATCAGTCTTAAACAGGACATCTATATCATCTCCTTAAAAGCTCAGGACATGCTGTAGAAAAGAAAGGCAGATGAAATGTAACAGCTGGATGATGGGAAGTGGACCCTGAAATACTAATTTCTGGACATGATATGCCAGTTGCAATCATGAGCTGAGCAGCTGAGATCTCCTACACTGGGTTGGCTTTAAGATTGGGCCTGTCGACACACAAGCACTGATAAAGAGAGGTCTAGTGGTGCTTTCTCCCCCTGGGAACTATTTCCTGTTAAAGACTTCTAGAAGTGAGGCAGAGTCACTGTAGTCACTGTGGTAAGTAGATTAGCTACTGTTGAGCTCCCCACACTACAGTAAGCAGTAGACCAGTAGGTCCCAGAACAAAATTAAACCAAAAAGAAGACCTGAAGAACAGAAATTGTTATAGGAAATAGGTTTAGGTTAGAGAGGATGAGAGAGAGGTTAGAGTAAAGAAAAAAAATGTGAAATATGGACACACACAACTACAATATATATACTGTAGAAGAGATTATATATGTGGAGCACACATAGATGTGTGCATAGATATAGATATCACATGTACTCTTTAATCTCTTTTTATATCTTTTCTTATGACTATATATAGTAAAAAATTAATATTAAAAAAATAAGTGAGTGGTTTTCCCTCCTGCCTCTCAGCTTGCTTCCCAATAAAACAGGCTCCCCTCCTCATGTGCCACTGTCCATAAGCATGGTACCATGATCAAAAATTTTTGTCTGGTAGCAATGTAATTGAAAATTCAAAGATAAATTATGTGTGTGGCAAGTGCAAGAGTGTATGTGAAGCATGCATGTGTGTGTGTATGTGTGCATACATATAATTATCAAAGGATAACCTCAATGTCATTCCTCAGGTGTTTTCTTTTTACATGGCCTGGAAGATAGAACTCAGATCCTCATACGTGGGATACAAGCATTTTATTAACTAATGCATCTCTCTGCCCCCTCCCACCAAATAAATCTTTTGACAAGCAAACAATTTGCAATTAGGGAATAAGATGAGAAGGAAGTAACTAGTTTCACAGGCAATCATTTACAGTCATTACTTTAATACCTATATCTCTACCAGCTGCTTCCTTAACAAAAACTAACATCTTTCTTCCAGTTACTGATTGAAGTTTATAATCCTTAGACTCAAAATAAGTGAGTATGGGAAAGTTCAAAGATGGTAACTTCAAGTTCCCTAACTCAAAGCTGGTTAGAAAAGAAACAAAATACAAAGCACACTTATTCCAGACCTTATTTATCAACACATGCAATGCCACCCATCTTCCTAGGCTGAGGTTATCAAACATCAGTGTGTAACAGAATCACCCAGGATTTGTTAAAGTAGAGATTTCTGGACCAAGTCCCAGAGCATCCAGTTCAGCAGGTCTCATGTGGGTCTTGAGATGTTGAGTTGAAAACAAATTTACAAGTGATGTTGATACTGCCCATCCAAAGCCTACCATGGCCCTGAGTAGGGCCCATTATGTCAAACCATAATGAGATTTGTGTGGACATTGATCTCTTTTATCTACTTCCAGCAGAGAAAAGATTAATGGCCAATGATGCCTGCAAGATTTTAACATATGATTTGCAAATCCAACCCTAGATATTTACTGTGTGAATCATCCATAATTTCCAGGAATTCATGGACACCAAACCACACTCTTCGGAAGGCCTCCCTAAGAGGAAAGCTTAAAGGATACACAGGGGATATGGGGTAAAGGCACTTGAAGATAAATTCAACAACTGCTTCATAGCAGCAGCATCAAACAGACATAACTAGAGGCTGTATGTAATAGACTATAAACTAACTACCAGAAAGCCTACGCCACTAGTGAAAAAGACAGCCTAGGAAGACTGTAGACTGTAGGTTTGGTTTGGTTTGCTTAGATTCTGTAACAAAAAGATTCATATCTCTTCATAAGATATAAATCCTAGTACATTCTTTTAAACAATATTACAGGTGAAGACTAATAGGAAAACAAGAAAAAAGGTTCTGATGTGATAAGTCTGTTGTAAAGCACAAATTTAAAAATCGGCATTATAGAGAAGATTTACATTCATAATTCAGCACTGATTGACAATATACCTTGAGCATGTTTAGATAAACTATATCTTTCCTTCCCCCACTTCAAGGATGTCCATAAGTTCACAGCTATAGAGCCAGCAACTCCTGTGAGCATGAGTTGATGAGTGTCATACAGAAAAACAGTACTGGAAACAGAAAAAACAGAGAGCATTACCCTGGGGAAAGAGACCTGACATGGGCTATAAGAATGCAAGGGCACACTCAGTGCAAACACAACAGGAGATTCTAAAGGAAATCCCATAGAATGGTCAGGGAAGGCAGTACAATGCAGGGGGGGCCTGATTATAAGAGACACTCCCTCGGACTCACTACAGACCTTAAGAAATTGGCTTCATGCATTTCATTCAACAGACACAAAATAAATAAAGTTTCAAATACACAAACAAAAAATGAAGCAGTAGCGAGAAGAGGTATGTTAAAGGGTACAGGACAGGGATGTGGGATGGACAAGTTTATAGCCTGAAAACTAATATTAATAAAATTACACAACCATTTGGAATATTCTCTCTCTCTCTTCCCCCCCTCTCTTCTGTGTGTGTGCACACACACACACAATCCACATGAGATGACAGAACTATTAGTTACGTGCATTCTACTGTGACTAAAATGCCCAACATAAGCAACTAGAAGCAAGAAAAACTAATTTTGTCTCATGGTGTCAGAGGATGCCGTCTACCATGGTCAGGGTTGTAGGAAAAAGCTCACATTGTAGCAGATCAGGAAACACAAAGGCAGGAGTGATGGGCATCTCACTTAGTATACTGTATACCATTGCCTACATCCAAGGTGAACTGTGACCACTAAGCAGGTCCTTTCTGGAAACACAGACATGGTATGTCTTGCCTGTCTCCCAGCTAATTTAAAATTCAGTAATCTTGACAATGAAGATTACTTCTCACAATAGGTATATCAACCTGCTTCACCACAGTTTCAATTTACTATATATGCATAGACCATAATATCATGTTGTAAACTCTAAGTACACAAAGCAAAAACTTTATTATTATAATTGTTATTATTAACAAAGAAGTCACACTTTCTATCCTTGTATATCTTTATTCAAGGTCCCTTCCCCTTCCCACCACATCAGGTCATTCTTTCTTCTCCACAACTCCCCATCCCCTCCCTGGGCAGCAAGCAGACAGTCCTATGGTCCCACTGACCCAATATTGCTTAGTTCAGTCTCCACTCCTGTCAGATCCACTTTTCTCCCCCCTCCCTCAAGAGTGAGTCAGGTGTTCCTCTAGGGGGAGTGGGATCCGAGGAGTCAGTCCAGGGTGTTTCTGACCCAAGCTGTTCAGTGGTTGTGATTTGCAGTTTGGACATGCTTTGCTTTTTTCTTGTTTGTTTGTTTGTTTAGAGTCCACTAATGAGTGAGTACAACCCCTGCTTATCTTTCTGGGTTTGTGATACCTCGCTCAGGAGGATATTCTCCAAGTCCATCCATTTGTCTGCAAATTTTAGAATATCATTTTTTTCTTACTGCTGAGTAGTACTCCATTGTGTAGATGTACCACGGTTTGTTAATCCATTCTTAAGTTGAGGGGCATCTAGGTTGTTTCTAGGTTCTTGCTATTACAAATAATGCTGCTATGAACATAGTTGAGCTAATGCCATTGGAATGCGACTGTGCGTCTTTTGGGTATACACTCAGAAGTGGTATTGCTGGGTCCTTGGGGAGATTGATTCTCAGTTTTCTGAGAGACCACCATACTGTATTCCAGAGTGACTAAACAAGCTTACACTCCCACCAACAATGGAGTAGTGTTCCCCTTGCTCCGCATCCTCTCCAGCATAGGCTGTCATCTGTGCCTTTTATCTTAGCCAATCTAACAGGTGTCAGGTGGTATCTCAAACTTGTTTTGATTTGCATTTCTCTGATGGCTAAAGATGATGAGCACTTTTTCAGGTGCCTTTCAGCCATTCGTAATTCTTCTGCTAAGAATTCCCATTTTTTTGATTGGGTTATTCAAGGTTTTGGGCTCTAGATTCTTGAGCTCTTTATATATCTTAGAGATCAGTCCTCTACCACTTGTAGGGTTGGTGAAAATCTTTTCCCATTCTGTAGGCTGTCATTTTTGTCCTATTGACAGTGTCCTTGGCTTTATAGAAGCTTCTTAGCTTCAGGAGATCCCACTTATTGATTGTTGGTCTTAGTGTCTGTGCCACTGGTGTTATATTTAGGAAGTGGTCGCCTGTGCCAATTCGTAGAAGTGTATTTCCTACTTTCTTTTCTATCAAGTTTAAAGTGGCTGGGTTTATGTTGAGGTCTTTGATCCACTTGGATTTGAGTTTTGTGCAGGGTGACAGCCTCGGATCTATTTGCATTTTTCTACACACTTCCATCCAGCTATGCCAACACCATTTGTTAAATATACTATCTTTTTTCCATTGAATGTTTTGGGCCACTTTGTTAAAGATCGGGTGTTCATAGGTTTTTGGGTTAATGTCTGGATCCTCAATTCTATTCCACTGATCCACAAGTCTGTTTTTATGCCAGTAGCAGACTATTTTTATTACTGTAATTCTATAGTATAACTTGAAGTTAGGGATGGTGATACCTCCTGAGGTTCTTTTGTTGAGTAAAACTGTTTTGGTAATCCCGGCTTTCCTGTTATTCCAAATGAAATTGAGTATTGCTCTTTCAAGGTCCAAAAAAAATATTGTGTTGGGATTTTGATGGGCAGTGCATTGAATCTGTAGATTGCCTTTGGTAGAATTGCCATTTTTACTATGTTGATCCTACCAATCCAGGAACATGGGACAGCTTTCCATTTTCTGATATCCTCTTCAATTTCTTTCTTCAGTGATTTAAAATTTTTGTCAAATAGACCTGTTAGTTCTTTGGTTATAGTTACTCCAAGGTATTTAATACTATTTGCAGCTATTATGAACGGTAATGTTTCCCTTATTTCTTTTTCAGCTCTTGTATCTTTAGTGTATAGAAGGGCTACTGATTTCTTTGAGTT